>CAUYTI010089352.1:0-16923 GCA_963575145.1 Galago senegalensis
GACAGAGCCTCAAGCTGTCCCCCTGGGTAGAGTGCCGTGGCATTACAGCTCACAGCAACCTCCAACTCCTGGGCTCAAGCGAGTCTCCTGCCTCCGCCTCCCAAGTAGCTGGGACCATAGGCGCCCTCCACAACGCCCGGCTGGTTTTGGGTTGCAGCCGTCATTCTTGTTTGGCAGGCCCGGGCTGGGGATTCGAACCCGCCACCTTAGGTGTACATGGCTGGCGCCTTAGCCGGTTGAGCTATAGGCGCCAAGCCTAGAAGCATGATTTTCAAGGCAAATTAGATTCAGTCTTGGAATATATGTCTATCATAATATGGTTTCTGCTTTGGAATAGTTAAGGAAAATGAAGTAAAGCATACTGTTTTTTTGTAGGTAAGAGAAGAAACAATTCAATTATACTATTCTTGGTTTTGATATATATACTACTGTATAAATATGACTTTCATACTTTGGTATCACAAAGGTTGAAATTATTTGATATGTTTTATAACCAAGAAATCTTAAAGTTCAGGATTTTTCATGGGTGGATTTTATGTTTGTTTACAGTTAATTTAACAAAAAAAAAAAATCCTTCGTTTGTAGTTTTCTTTTTTTTTGAGACAGAGCCTCAAGCTATCCCCCTGGGTAGAGTGCTGTAGCATCACAGCTCACAGCAACCTCCAACTTCTGGGCTCAAGCGAGTCTCCTGCCTCAGCCTCCCAAGTAGCTGGGACCACAGGTGCCCGCCACAACGCCCAGCTATTTTTTGGTTACATCTGTCGTTGTTTGGTGGGCCTGGGCTGGATTCGAACCCGCCACCTTAGTGTATGTGGCTGGTGCCTTAGCCACTTGAACCACAGGTGCCGAGCCATGTTTGTAGTTTTCTAAACTGTATGCATTATTGTACAATTATCTTTATAAGTATACAGTTTACCTTGTTTAAATTATATGAATATATGTTCAAGGTATAATATTAGAGAAATACAAAAAAAGAGTGAAAATAAAATAAATTACCTGTATTTCTACTCTCTAAATGGAACTGTTTTAGGTACATTTATTTTTTTTTTTTAGTTTGTTTTTTTTTGTTTGTTTGTTTTGAGACAGTCTTACTATGTCACCCTCACAGTAGAGCATTATGGCATCACAGGTCACAGCAACTTCAAACTCTTGGGCTAAAGTGATTCTCTTGCCTCAGCCTCCCAAGTAGTTGGGACAACAGGTGCTGCCACAACATCTAGCTAGTTTTTGGTCGCAGTTGTCATTGTTGTTTAGCTGGCCCAGGCTGGATTCAAACCCACCAGCCTCGGTGTATGTGGCTGGCACTGTAACCACTGTGCTACGGTGCCGAGCCAATTTTTCAACAAAATTCTTCTGATACTATTTAAATTGACTCTTCTTAATATAGGACCAATCTAACTCTATATACTTTTTTCTTTTGATTTTATCATTGCTAATGTTGTCATTTACTAGGGTAATTTTGAGCACCTTTATTATACCTCATAGAGTTTTCGTGAGGTTTAATTGATATATATATCAACTGCTTAGAAAGTAACTTTGGCACATAGTACTTACTGATAAATGTTATCATTTTAATCCCATTTGTGCATGATGTAGTCTCAGGTACTGTAGAATTTGTCTTATTAGTACATCCTAAAGTTAGAAATGATATAAGTAAACCTAACTTACAGAGGATATTTATTCCTCAAATAAAAATAACACCCCTGGCTCGGCGCCTATAGCTCAATGGGCTAAGGCGCCAGCCACGTACACCTAAGGTGGCGGGTTCAAATCCCCAGCCCGGACCCGCCAAACAACAATGACGGCTGCAACCAAAAAATAGCCAGGGGTTGGGGCGGGGGCCTGTGGTCCCAGCTACTTGGGAGGCGGAGGCAAGAGACTCGCTTGAGCCCAGGAGTTGGAGGTTGCTGTGAGCTGTAATGTCACGGCACTCTACCCAGGAGGACAGCTTGAGGCTCTGTCTCAAAAAAAAAAAAAAATAAATAAATAACACCCCATTGTAAAAAAGAAGCAAAAACCTTTGTCCATAGGCAGGCATAGTGGCTCGTGTCTATCCAAAACTTGGGGAAACTAATGTGGGAAGATCACTTAAGGCCAGGAGTTTAAGACCAGACTGGCAACATAGCTGGTCTCTCTTTTGAACATGGATGGCTCCATTATTCTTTGGTCAATTTCTTGTTTTCTGGTACACTGAGATGTCTTCGGCTCATCTTGTACTGTACCTACCCCAGACACTGGATCAACCACTTCTCCAGAGAGCTATAGCAATAAGTATGCTTAGTGCTACTGGGATGTCACTGCTCCCAGACCTTCTCAGTAAACAGAGGTAGGATGTATATACACTTACATAATTATACACAGATATACGTGTATATTTATTGAAAATAATGGAGTTCACTGCAATATCTCAAATTCCAGTCCAACACCATAGTATTTATTCTAGCTTTCTTCCTTTCCATATTTGTAAAGCCCATCTCTGATAATGAGAAAACCTGTTCTCATCCTGAATAGATTTTCTTATTTGGGCTTGGCACCTGTAGCGCGGCAGCTAGGGCGCCAGCCACATAGACTAGAGCTGGCAGGTTTGAATCCAGCCCAAGCCGGCCAAATAACAATGACAACTACAACCAAAAATAGCTGGGCATTGTGGCAGGCACCTGTAGTCCCAGCTACTTGGGAGACTGAGGCAAGAGAATAGCATAAGCCCAAAAGTTTGAGGTTGCTGTGAACTGTGACACTAGGGCACTCTGCTGAGGAAGAGATAAATTTACTTGATAAATTCCTCCTGCAGCCAGGTACAGCAGGTCATGCCTATAATCTTAGTATTCTGGGAGGCTAAAGTGGGAGAATCCCTTGAGCTCAGGAGTTCTCACCAGCCTGAGCCTAAGCAAGACTGGGAGACCCTGTCTCTACTAAAAGTAGAAAAAATTAGCCAGGCATTGTGTTGGGCACCTGTAGTCTCAGCTGCTGGGGAAGCTGAGGCAGGAGGATTGCTTGAATGCAAGAGTTTGAGGTTTCAGTAAGCTATGATTATGCCAGGGCACTCTAGCTTGGATACTAGAGTGAGATTGTCTCAAAACAAAACAAAAAAACCATTTCTCCTGTATGTAACCAATCTCCTATCTTTTTGACCACACTCTCCACTAACATATACTCTTCTTTATCTGCTCAAATTCTGAATCCCCATTCCATTTTACCTGACAGTGTGAACACTCTCTTCACCCTTTAGTACTTTTTTCTTTTTTTTGAGAAGTTGTTACCCTGGGTAGAGTGCCGTAGCGTCATAGCTCACAGCAACCTCCAACTCCTGGGCTTAAGTGATTCTCTTGCCTCACCTTCCCAAGTATCTCAGACTACAGGTGCATGCCACAACACCTGGCTATTTTTTGTTGCTGTTGTCATTGTTGTCTTAGCTGGCCCAGGCTGGGTTCGTACCCAGCAGCTTTGGTATATATGGCTAGAGCCATAACCACTGTGCTGGGGGCACCTAGGCAAAAGAAGTTGGTGTAATTCCTTTTTTTTTTTTTTTTGAGACAGAGTCTCACTATGTCACCATCAGTAGAGTGCTGTGGACTCACAACTCACAGCAACCTCAACTATTGGGCTTAAGCAATTCTTTTGCCTTAGCCTCCCTAGTAGCTGAGACCATAAGTGCCCACCACAATGCCCAGCTTTTTTTTTTTTTTTGAGACAGAGCCTCAAGCTGTCCCCCTGGGTAGAGTGCCGTGGCATTACAGCTCACAGCAACCTCCAACTCCTGGGCTCAAGCGAGTCTCTTGCCTTCGCCTCCCAAGTAGCTGGGACCACAGGCGCCCGCCACAACGCCTGGCTATTTTTTGGTTGCAGCCATCATTATTGTTTGGCGGGTCCGGGCTGGGGATTCGAACCCGCCACCTTCGGTGTACGTGGCTGGCGCCTTAGCCGGTTGAGCTATAGGCGCCGAGCCAGCATACTTCTTAACTTCTCTGTGATGCCTGGATTTTTATGGAGCAAGAGTGAAAGCAGAGAGACAAGTTAGAAGCTGTTGTAAAGTCTGGATAAGACCTTGTAGTCTTGAACTAACATGGAAGTAAAGGAGATGAAAAGAAGACGTTGGATATGTTTTGCATGTAGATTCAGCAGGGCTTGTTAATAGATTGGATGAAAATAGCAGAATTAGTGCTGACACCTAGGTCTTCACCATAAGCCGCTGAAAAGATTATGTTCTATTCAGCTCAGTTAAGCTCAGCCATTCACTGATACGAGAGATGATTAGAGCGGGGAGAAACTTGAGGGAGTGGTAATAAACAAAGGGTTGTGCTTTGCCTGTAAATTGGACATCCAAGTGAAAAGGTCAAATAGGCAGTGGGATATGCACCGACAAACTTCAGGAGACTAGTCAGGGCCCAAGGTTTGATAAATATAGAGAATTGAGCCATACATTTGGATGAGAATAACCGAGGAGAATTCAATGTTGAAAGAGAATAAAACTTACGACTGTCACCGACAGTTAGAAATCTAGAAGAAGAACCAAAAGAATCAGTGTCTGAGAAGAATGAAAAGCACAAAGGTGTAGCTTTAAGGAGGTCAAAAATTTTAAGATCTTTCAAGAAGGTGGTTGCAGCTATTTTGAAGGTACTTGAGTTGAGAAGGATGGAGGCAGAGTTTGGATTGGGCAACACAGGTGGCACTGGTGACCTTGATGAACAGTTTTGGTGGTGTGAAGGGTTCAGAAACTCACCTTTGAATAACAGCACACGAGAGGTGAGAAAGTTGGGCCAAGTATAGTCATCTCTTTCGAGGATTTTTTTTCTTCAAGAAGGTGCTGATAAATGGAGGAAAATGTGGAATCAAGGAGAGTTTCTCCTTTTTTCCTAAAAATGGAAGATATGCCTGATTAACTCAAGCATCTTTTTTCTTCCCCCCACTGAATTTGAACTGTCACTAAGTTCTATTTGTTTGACCTGATAAATGGCTCAAATCTATTCATTTCTCTCTAGGCACTACCCTCTCCAAGTCCTAATTATCCCCGACGTAGACTACTGTGGTAGGAGGTATCACTGGCTCCCGACCTTCACTACTGTCCTCCTTTATTCTTTTCTCCACATTTCAGCCAGACATTTTCCAAATGCACATTTGATCCCTATTTCCTACTCCATACCCACTATATACTTTCCATTCTAAGAGATGTTATCTATGTGTTACTTTTCCAATTAATTGAATTGGATTACAGTAGCAACGTGCAGTATGACGTTGACTCAAAAGATGGCGTTAATCAGATGAAGGCTAGTGTCATTATGTGACAAGCATGAACAGGTCTGCTTTTTCTCTTTAAATGCATATACATGTTTTTGGCACCCTGTGTGTGTATGTGTATTTTTTTTTTTTGAGACAGAGTCTCTCTCTGTCACCCTGGGTAGAGTGCAGTAGCATCGTCATAGCTCACTGCAACCTCAAACTCCTGAGCTCAAGCCATCCTCCTGCCTCAGCCTCCAGTAGCCTCCCGACTACAGGTAATTGTCACCATGACCAGCTAATTTTTCTATTTATGGTAGAGCCACAGCATTACTGTTGCTCAGGCTGTTCCTAAACTCCTGAGCTCAAGCAATCTTCCTGCCTTGGCCTCCCAGAGTGCTAAGATTCCAGGTGTGAGCCACAACGCCCAGCCTCTACACCCACTATACTTTGAAGGACTTCTCATGGCTGTCAGGATAAAGACAACATTTTGAAGGACCTGCATGGTCTGCTTGCATTTCCCTTCTTGCTTTTGTGTTGCTGCTGCATTGTCCTAATCTGACCATTATGTCTTTGTACTTGAGCTTCCCTCTGCTTGCATAATCTTACTCTCACTTCTTCCCTCTTCCAACACACTCTACCTAAAAACCACTACTTTTTTTTCAGATGCCCTGCTCAAATCATTCCTTCCTCAAGAAAGCCTTCCCTGACCTCTCTAACCAGGTCGATTCCCTTTGTTACAAACACAGTATCAGATAGCACTTCCTTGATAGCACTTTCTATAGTTGTAATTTTTTATTTTTGTGACTATTTTATTAATATCTTTCTTCTTTCACAGCATTTATGCTCCGTGGGAGCAATGACAGTTTCATGAGAGTAGCTTTTTCCCCACACCACTGTATGTACAACCCCCAGCATAATGCCTGGTACATATTAAGTACTCAATAAATATTTGTCAAGAAAATTGAATTCAGTGAATGAGTGAATCCTGATTGTTAATACCTCATTAAATAACATGATATGGTCTCTTGAATTAATTTGGAAATTTTCTAGCACCTCTGAAAGAAGAAATGGCAATCAACATTATTATTATTAGAGGGAAATTTACAATTGATGGCTCTACATTGACACATCATCGTCACGCATAGTTTATAGTTTGTGCCAGGTTTCACCCTTGGTGTTACACATTCCATGGGTTTGGACAGATGTATAATGACGTATATCTACCAGTATAGTATCATACAGAGTATTTTTACTGCCCTAAAAATCCTCTGTGCTCTATCTACTCATCCTTCCCTCCCCTAAACCCTGGCAACCACTGACTCATTGTCTCCATAGTTTTGCCTTTTCCAGAATATCATATAGTTGGAATCATACAGTACATAGCTTTTTAAGGTTGGCTTTTTTTCACTTGGTAGTATACATTTAAGTTTCCTCCGTGTCTTTCTTTCTTTCTTTCTTTTTTTTTTTTTGAGACAGAGCTTCAAGTGTTGCCCTGGGTAAAATGCAGTGGCATCACAGCTCACAGCAACCTCCAACTCCTGGGCTAAAGCAGTTCTCCTGCCTCAGTCTTTCAAGTAGATGGAACTACAGGTGCCTGCCACAATGCCTGGCTATTTTTTGGCTGCAGCTGTCATTGTTGTTTGGTGGGCCCAGGCTGGATTCGATTTCACCAGCTCAAGTGTTTGTGGCTGGCGCCTTAGCCACTTGAGCCACAGATGCCGAGCTACCTCCATGTCTTTTCATGGCTTTATGGCTCACATCTTTTTAATACTGAATAATATTTCATTGTGTGAAAGCATTATTTATTTATTTATTTTTTAGACAGAGTCTCACTTTGTTGCTCTCAGTAGAGTGCTGTAGTGTCACAGCTCACAGCAACCTCAAACTGTTGGGCTTAGGTGATTCTCTTGCTTCAGCCTCCCAAGTAGCTGGGACTACAGGCACCCATCACAACACTGGGCTATTTTGTTGTTGTTGTTGTCATTGTTGTTTAGCAGGCCCAAGCCAAATTTGAACCAGCCCACCTCAGCCTATGTGGTTGGTGCCCTGACCACTGAGCTATAGGCTCCAAGCCAGCATTATTTTTATTTGAAACTGTATTCCCTTATAATTGTCTGTCTTTGATCAGCTGAGGTTTTACTGGTGCTTTATTATTTTTAACTCTCTTATTTATTTGTGGCTGCATGGATAAAGAAAGAAAGATCACAGTTATTCTATTGTAAGTCATTAGTTTTAAGTCTTGCTTTTAGTCGGAGATATTATTAGGTATCAAGATTGACCAATGACTCATTTTATTTAATTTTCTTCACTATTAAACTCAAATTTATGAAAGGGCTAATAAACATTAAAGTCTGTTTTCTCACAACCAAATGAAGTACATCAGAGATTCCTGCTTAATATTCAAACTCAATGGCTCGGCTCCCACAGCACAATGGTTACGGTGCTGGCCACATACACCAAGGCTAGTGAATTCGAACCCAGGCTGGGTCTGCCAAACAACAATGACAACTTCAACAACAACAAAAATAGCTGGGCATTGTGGTGGGCACATGTAGTCCCAGCTACTTGGGAGGCTGAGGCAAGAGAATTACTTAAGCCTAAGAGTTTGAGGCTGCTGTGAGCTGTGATGCCATAGCAGTCTATCAAGGGTTACATAATGAGACTCTGTCTCCAAAAAAAAAAAAAAAAAAAAATTAAAACTGAAAATATTAACCCTGCAAATTAGCTTAATTTACATTTTATGAATTAAGTAAGTAGCTTAATTTACAGTCTATAAATAAAATAGTATTGAAATTGAACATATGAGAAGGGAACATGTAAATTAATTTGTGCTTTTTAAAATAAATATACTGGCAGGGTGTGGTGGCTCATACCTGTAATCCCAGCACTTCAGGAAGCTGAGGCAAGAAAACTGCCGAGGGGGGAGGATTGAGACGAGCCTGGACAACATAACGAGACCCTGGTTCCACAAAAATGTAAAAGTTAGCTGGCTGTGGTGGCACGTGCTTGTAGTCCCAGCTACTGGGCAGGCCAAACAGGGAGAATCACTTGAGTCCAGTAATCTGTAGTAAGTTATGATTGGGTCACTCCATTCCCACCTACGTGACAGAGTGAGACCCTGTCACTAAAGAAAACTACATCTATTTATATATATGCACACAGTAATATATTAGTTTTGAAACTTTATGTATAAATATTGAGAACAATAATTTTAATTGGTTTATAATCTAATTCATGTTTAACAATATTCGAATGTTTTTTCAGAGAATTATTTCAAAATTCCAAATCTAAAGCAACCGATGAGAGATGCAGTCCAAGACCAGCAAAGTCGAAGATTAAATCTGAATCTCAGTGCGTTTTTATTTCTCGAAATTTTCATACTGGAACATTTCCATCTCAGGTAGGGTAATATAACAATCTTTTAAAATAATTTGATACCATGTCATTAGCATGGTTGTCTTAAAATTTGGGAATCTGCTGTTACTTTTTAGTTTCAGGGCCATAATATGGAGCTAACTTGAAATTGCCTAGAGTGTATACAGTAGGAAAACTGAAAAACTAAATGAAAATATGCCTCCTTCTACAGACGCTTCTCCATATCTCTAGTGCAAGAGATTACCCTCCACGTACTGGGATTGCCATCGGGAAGATAAATGGCCTAACAAAAACTGAAACCAAAATTACCAGGCCTGCCAAAGGAAGAAGATGTGGAGATAGAAACTCAGATAACCTAACCGTGCCAACTAATTGAAATTAAATTCACTTTGGCAAGAACGTCATAAGCCCTTATTATATTCCAAGCTCTGGGTCCCCCTATTGGGGATAGTAAGACATGGCCTCTACCTTCAAGGGGCTTGTAGAGACCAAGTGAGAAAGGCAGACACATCATTAACTTTGTGTAATGTGGCAAAAGTCAAAGCAGTGTTTTATGAATAAAGCAAAACAAGGCAGAGACCAGCAAAAATTTAAGACTATGATAATAGCTAAGCTAAACAAAAAGCGCTCTTAAAGCGTGAATAGATAGTGAGTGGCAAACTGATAGGTTGGCAAGGTCTCACTATACATCTTGAGTATTGAACTTGAGTTGAACTCAGTGTTCGGCCATTTGTTTAATAAATATTTATTGAGTGCCTGCCATATGGCAGCACTAGCTTTGCCACTGAGGCTGTATAAATAAATAAGATGTAAGCTGAGCCCCAAGTGAGCCCAAAATCAGCAGAGAAGGAAAACGTACAAACTAATGATTACTCCATGGTGTAATAAGAGCTCACAGAGTCGAAGTAGTACGGACAAGGGAGCCTGAATGGAGGAGGGCTTCACAGGGAAGATGTTTAGAACTGGGCTTTGAGAAATGAATTGAAGTTTTTCAGGAGTAACAAGAACAAAGGTTGTTTCATGTTCAAAGGCTGATAGCTATAAAAGGAAGTGATATGTTCAGTAAAATTGTTATGTCACTGGGAGCCTGTGATTAAAGAAAAGGGAAAGAGTGATAGGAAAAAGACGCTGGAGATGTGATTGTAATGAACCTCACTGGCACCCTAAGGATTCTGGATTTTACCCCATGTGCTATACTGACCTCCTGGAGGTGTTATGGGAACGTAGTCAAGAGCAAGGTCTAAGAGCCAGGTGGCACAGCTTTGAATTCTGGCTCTACCTCGACTAGCTGTGTAATCTTAGGCAAGTTACCTAATTTTTCTGTGTCTCAGTTTCCTCATGTGCAAAACGAGAATAACTTCACCTCTGTAGAGTTGTTGTGGGATTCATTTCAAATGGATTCTTATTTGAAAAAAGCATTGAGAATTGTCCCTGGCCACATCCTGAGTAGAAGGTTTTAAGCAGGTGGATATAAATAACAAATTAATTCTGCAGGTTGTTAGCTTTGACTTTCAAATGAAGAATAGTTGAAAATAGAGGCTGCACTGCAGAGAAACAAATGTTTCTTTTCATTTAATATTAAGTTTTTAGCACCCATCACGTGCCAGGCATTATGCTAGGTACTAATGATATAATAAAAGCCATCATATTTAGAGATGTATATACACAAATGCACAATTACAAAACTGCATGAGTGCAATTTAATTAGGTTATTATTCATTCAACAAATATGTAATAAGTGCTTATGGGCCAGACATTGTTCTAGACCATTGAGAATTTGGTGGTGAACCAGGGGGATAACAGTCCCTAGTTTTATGAAATTTATAGTGAAGTGGGAGAGATAAACAATGTGTAAATAAATACACAGTGTTATTCAGAATTCTTTTTAAAATCGCTAACATATATATATATATGTTGTATACATGAACAATGCGATGTTTTGAAATACGTATGCATCGTGGAATGGCTAAATTAAGCTAAAAGTTGCATTACTTCACGTATTTGTCCTTTCTTTGTGGTGAGAACACTGGAAATCTCTTCACCTGGCATGGTGGTTCACACCTGTAATCCTAGCACTTTGGGAGGCTAGGGCAGGAGGATTGCTTGAGGCAAGGAGTTCAAGACCAGCCTGAGCAAGAATGAGAACCCCCATCTCTACTAACAACAAAAATTAACCAGCTGTCATAGTGCATGCCTGAAGTCCCAGCTCCTTGGAAGGCTGAGGCAAAAGGATAGCTTGAGCTTAGGAGTTCGGAGTTGCATGAATTATGATTAGGTTACTGCACTCTAGCCTGGAAGACAGAACAAGAACTTGTCTAAAAAAAAAAAACTCTCATAGCATTTTTCAACACCACAATACATTGTTATTAATAGTCACTGTGTTGTACAATTGATCGTTTGAATTTATTCCTCCTAACTGAAGTTTTGTGTTCTTTGACCAGTACTCCCCACCTACCCTGCCACCCCCAGTCCCCATTAACCACCGTTCTACTCTCTGCTTCTATGAGTTCAATTCTTGTAGATTCCCCATGAATGAAATCATGTGGTATCTGTCGTTCTGTGTCTGGCTTATTTCACGTAACATAATGTCCTCCAGGTTCATCTGTGTGGTCACAAATGACAGGATTTCCTTCTTTTGTAAGGTTGTTATGCGGGATTCTTGAAAGTCATTGATAGGAACCCCATTGAAACTAGAATAAGAAAGAAAAAAAAGACTATAAAGAGAGTAAGGTAGGGCTGCCCTCAGCCACAGAAGCATTCTTTCACGTTGTCCCTCGTTTTTCTGGCCTCTCTCTCTGATGCTCTAAGTCCTACACACAGACTTCTACGTGGCAGGACTTCTAGGAGGTTAAAAATTATAACAAAAAATTTGGCTTAATATAATAAGCCATATTTTTCTGCAAATAAGAGATTTGATTAGAGATTTCTTCACAAAGCTTTTACTGTGAAATATGACAAACAAAAGAATATACACAAGCTGATTAAATAATAAGAAATGGAATGTTTTATACTTACCACCCAAGATAAGAAATAGAATATTACCTGCACCTCTGATGTCTCCTGAGTCTCGTATGTCTCTCTCACTCCCATCCCACTCTCCACTAAAGGAATCACTATCCTGTAATTACAGTCAACCATTTCCTTATTTTTCGGTAAATCTTATAGATTTCTGAACAAGATATTATTAAATTGTATGTGTTTGGACTCTTTGTCTAACTTCCCATCTGAGATTCATGTAGGCTGACGCACATAGCGACGGTGTCTAATTTTGACTGTTATGTGGCATTCCATTGTCTGAATGTATCCAGTTTTATGTGGTGGGCATTTGGGATGTCTTCAGTTATTTTTCTAGGAAATGTTGATAGGGAATACACTTAAAAGAGGAACTACTGAGTCATGAGAGAAGTGCATGTTCACCATTATTAGATAATTCCAAGGCCAGGCACAGTGGCTCATGCCTCTAATCTTCTGGGAGGCTGAGGTGGGTGGATTGCTGGAGCTCAGAAGTTGAGATCAGCCTGAGCAAGAGCAAGACACTGTCTCTGCAAAAAATAAAAAAAAAAAATTAGCCGGGCGTCATGCTGGGTGCCTGTAGTCCCAGCTACTAGGGAAGCTGAGGTGGGAGGATCGCTGGAGCTCAAAAATTCCAGACCAGCCTGAGCAAGAGTGAGACCCTAACTCTACTAAAAACAGAAAAATAAGCTGGGAATCGAGGTGAGCACCTGTATCCCAGCTACTGGGGAGGGAGGCTTATGCAAGAGGATCAGCTAAGCCCAAGAGTTTGAGGTTGCTGTGAGCTATAATGCCATGGCACTCTACCCGGAGCAACAGGAGTGAGACACTCTCAAAAAAAAAAAAATAATTCCAAATTGTTTTCCAAAGTATCCATATCAATATATGTTCATGGGCATAAGTGCATGGATTACTCCATATATTTAACAATTATTGATATCTTTAGGCTTCTAAATTTTTGATACTCAATACATGGGTAGTATAGTGAGGGAGGGAGGCCAGTGGGCCTCCCAGGGCCACCATGCCCTTCTTCCTTCTTCCTTCTTCATGCCTGCCAAGTATGTGGGGTTCCAGTCCCAGAGGCTCCAAGATCTGCTGGGAGCCGCCAGAGTGGCCTCAGCAGAGCACTGCCATCAAGAGAGAGGGACTGTGGTGGGCTGGCAAGGTGGCCTGAGGCTGAGGCCTGACCACATGGAGGAGACTGGGAGCCTCATGCAGGCCCCAGGCACCTGCCTGGCTGTACATGGCCGAGTGGTCTCAGATGCCTTTGCCCCACTGGCCAAGCTGGTGGCCATCTCAGCTGCAGCCCCCATCATGGCAGGGAGAGAAAGCTTCCTAAGAGTGAAGGGGCAGCCTTCACAGAGTGGGTGGCCGTGGGAGGGCTGTGCGATCTGCACATTTACTTATCAGTGGAGCGTGAGTGCTCCCCAGCTGTGTCTCTCCCAACTGAGAGCTGGCCACTGTCTTGAGGGTCATGTTCCCAAAAGTTTGGATCAAAAATGTGAGTGCATATTTTACAGGAGAGCACATTATACAGATTAAAATATAGTGTGTATATATATACATTTAAGCAATACCTACAACGGGTAAAGAACACTTATCATCTAAGAAAATTGACTGTCCCTTTCTAGTCAATTCCTTTACATATCCCAGGTATCAGCTTCTAATTTCTATCAATATTACTTAGTTTTATCTGTTCCTAAGTTTCATATTAATAGAATCATATATATATATATATATCTTTTGCCTGGCGTTTTTCACTTCCTACAAGCTTTGAGGGTTCACATGTGTTATGGTGTGTATTAAAACTGTGCTCTCTCCATTGTAGTGTTCCATTGTGTGAGTACAAAACGTTTTGTTTATGTATTCTTGTGTTTTGCCATTTGGATTGTTTTCAGGGTTTTTTTGTTTGTTTGTTTGTTTGTTTTGAGACAGTCTTCCTGTGTCACCCTCAGTAGAGTGCTATGGTCTCATAGCTCACAGCAACTTCAAACCCTTGGGCTCAAGAGAACCTCTTGCCTCAGCCTCCCAAGTAGCTGGACTACAGGTCCCTACCATAACACTGCAGCTAGTTTTCTTATTTTTAGTAGAGACGGGGGTCTCACTCTTGCTCAGGCTGGTCTCAGACTCCAAGCTCATACAATCTACCATCTTCAGCCTCCTCAAGTGCTAGGATTGCAAGTGTGAGCCACCACGCCTGGCTTGTTTTCAGTTTTTGACTATTATGAATAAGGCTGCTCTAAATATTTATGTACTTTTAATGAACCTATATTTTCATTATTCTTGCATAAGTATGAGCATGGCACTGCCAGGGCTTGTGTACACCTATGTGTAACTTTGTGAGAAACTCCCGAACAGGTTTCCAAAGTGATTGTACTCCCAATCAGCATTCCCCAGCAGCGATTAGTGAAAGTTCCAGGTGTTCCACATCCTTGCCAACATTGGATGGTGTTTAATATTTTTGATTTTAGCCATTTAAATGAATATGTAATGGTATTTAAATATGCTTTTAGGGCCAGGTGCGGTGGCTCACACTTGTAATCTTAGCACTCTGGGAGGCCGAGGTGGGTGGATTGCCTGAACTCACTGGTTTGAAACTAGCCTGAGCCAGAGAAAGACCCCATCTCTTTTTCTTTTTTTCTTTTTTAAAATTTTTGTTGTTGTTGAGGCAGAGTCCCACCCTATGCCCTAAGCAGAGTGCAATGGCGTCATAGCTCACGAGAACCTCAGACTCAGGCTATGAGCATCCTGCTATCTCAGCCTCCAAGGCCACTGGGATTACAGGTGTTAGACGCATAGCCCGGCTGGGTTTTTCAACTTTTTTCATGAGTCAGGGGTCTCACTCTGGCTCAGACAAGCCTCAAACTCCTGAGCCTCAGTCTCCCACAGTGCTGGGATTAAAGGCGTGAGCCACCGCGCCCAGAGAGACCTCATCTCTTAAAAAAAAAAAATAGCCAAGCGTTGTGGCTGGCACCTATAGTCCCATCCACTTGGGAGGCTGAGACAAGAGAATGACTTAACTCCAAGAGTTTGAGGTAACTGTGAGCTCTGAGGCCATGGCACTCCACTCAGGGTGACAAAGTGAGACTCTGGCTCAAAAAACAAACAAATAAATGAGTAAATATGCTTTTAAGCCAGTTGTGGTGGCTCACACTTGTATTTGCAGCACTTTGGGAGGCCAGGGCAGCTTAATTGCTTGGGCCCAGGAATTCAAGACCAGCCTGGACAACACAGCAAGACTCCATCTCTACACAAATTTTTAAAATTTAGCCAGGTGTTGTGGCATGCTCCTGTAGTCCCAGCTGCTTAAGAGGCTGAGGCAGGAGGATCTCTTGAGCCCAGGAGTCTGAGACTGGAGTGAGCTATGGAGCTATGATCATGTCACTGTACTCCAGTCTGGGCAACAGAAAAAAACTCTGGCCCTAAAAAAATTAGTAAATAAACAAATATGCTTTTTTTTTTGAGACAGCATCTCACTCTATTGCCCTGGGTAGAGTGCGTGGTGTCATAGCTCACAGCAACTTCAAACTCCTGTTCTCAAGTGTCCTCTTGCCTCAGTCTCCCAAGCAACTGGGACTACAGTTGCTCACCACAATGCCCAGTTAATTTTTCTATTTTTAGTAGAGATGGGGTCACTCTTGCCCAGGCTGGTCTCAAAATCCTGAGCTCAGGTGATCCCCTGGCCTCAGCTTCCCAGAATGCTAGAATTCAGGCAGGAGCCACCACGTCTGGCCCATCAATATGCTTTAAATGTACATTTTCTTGATGAATAAAGATGCTAAGCAACTTTTTGCATACTCGTCAGTCAGTCACATATATGTGTATGTGTGTGTATATATTTTTTCTTTGTAACTTTTCTGTTCAAATCTTTTGCCCACTTTTCAAATTGGATTTTGGTTTAGTTTTGTTTGCTTTTCACTTAGTTTTGCTTTGTTTCAGATTAGTACAAGGGTACATACAATTAGATGACATTGTTTGCATTTGTTAGGTAAAGTCCAACTTGCAGTTGAGCCCTTCACCCAGGAGGTGTGCCATGTCCCCCTACATTGTACCGGGTAGGTGAGAGCTTACCACATCCCCCACCCTCCTCTCCCTGCCTCCTCCCTCTTCTTGAATCTAAATGTGTTTTTCTCTCCTGTGGGCATGTAGTTGTTCATTTACTAGTTTCATAATATTTTGTTTGCTTTTTTAGTTAATGACTTGTAGGACGTCTTAACACAATGTGGATATAAGTCTGTTGTCAAATATGTATATTATGGACATTTTGTCCCAGACTCTGGCTCTTCTGTTCATTTTGATAGTTATATCATTTGATCAGCAGAAAGGTTTAATATTGATGACATCTAATCTGTGACTTTTTTATTTTAATAAAGATTCCTATTTTGTCTAGCAAATAGACAATATTCTTGCAATGTTACCTTCCTAGCATTGTGAAAATATTCCCCTGTGTTCCCTGTAAGATGCACTACGGTGTTGTGTTTTATGTTTAGTTCTGTGAAGTAGAAATAAAGGTTTTTTTTTTCCCCTGAAAATAATCACTGTTTCCATAAAATTTTGTTTAGGCTCGGTGGCTGTAGCACAGTGGTTACAGTGCCAGCCACATGCACTGAGGTTGGCGGGTTCGAACCCAGCCCAGGCCAGCTAAGCAACAATGACTCTGGCAACAAGAAAATAGCCAGGCATTGTGGTGGGCACCTGTAGTTCCAGCTACTTGGGAGGCTGAGGCAAGAGAATCACGTAAGCCCAAGAGTTTGAGATTGATGTGAGCTGTGACGCCACAGCACTCTATGGAGGGCAACATAGTGAGACTCTGTCACAAAAAAAAAAAAATTTTTTTTCTTTAAAAGGCTTTTCTTTCTCCATTGAACTAATTTGCCACTTTAGTGGAAATCAGTCAATTGTACATCTACTGGTCTATTTCTTAAACTCTATATTCTTGGCTCGGCGCCTATAGCTCAACTGGCTAAGGCGCCAGCCACGTATACCTAAGGTGGTGGGTTCGAATCCTCAGCCCGGACCTGCCAAACAACAATGACGGCTGCAACCAAAAAATAGCCGGGCGTTGTGGTGGGTGCCTGTGGTCCCAGCTACTTGGGAGGCGGAGGCAGGAGACTCGCTTGAGCCCAGGAGTTGTAGGTTGCTGTGAGCTGTAATGCCACGGCACTCTACTCAGGAGGCCGGCTTGAGGCTCTGTCTCAAAAAAAAAAAAAACAACTCTGTATTCTTTTGAGTGAACTTAAACAATACCATACTGTCCTCATCATTGTTATAGTGAGTCATGGAATCAGTATTTTAAGTTCTTCTATAATATACTCATAT
>CAUYTI010089354.1:0-72204 GCA_963575145.1 Galago senegalensis
ATTGCAACACCTGCTTTTTTCTGCTTTCCATTAGCCTGGAATATAGATGACCATCCCTTCACCCTGAGTCTATATTTGTCTTTTAAAGTAAGGTGAGATTCTTGTATACAACAGATGTCTGGTCTGAGTTTCTGTATCCAATCAGCCAATATGTGCCTGTTTAGGAGACAATTTAAGCCATTCACATTGATAGAAATTATTGATAAGCCTGGCAAAATTTTGGACATCAAGTTGCTCGAAAGTCCAGTAGACATTTTTAATACTTTTGCCATTGTGGAAGTTGGAATTTAATCAAAAGTTTCTGAGTGGGTTTACTTTTGTGGTGGAGGATTGCACTGGTCATTATGGAGGATAGGTTTGAGAATTTCCTGGAGAGCTGCTTTAGTTATGGCAAATTTCTTCAACGTGTGAATGTTGTTAAAGTATTTAATTTCACCATCATAGATGAAACTCAGTTTAGCTGAAAGTTATTTTGTTTTAGGAGATTAAAAGTTGATGACCATCCTATTCTGGCCTTAAAGTTTTCAGTTGACAGATCTGCAGTCATCCTAATACTCTTCCCCTTGTAGGTTATGGTTTTTTTTTACATCTGACTGCTTTCAGAATTTTCTCTTTCGTCTTAACTTTGGTGAAGTTAATAATGAGGTGTCTAGGGGATGTCTTGTTTTTGTTGAGATGTGCTGGGGTTCTGAAACTATCTGTTATCTGAATTTCAGAATCTCTTGGCATGTCTGGAAAGTTCTCTTTCATAATTTCATGAGATGAGCCTCAGTGTTTTGTGAAGCAACTTCATCACCTTCAGGGATTCCTATAAGGTGAATATTAGTTTTCTTCTAATTATCTGAGAGCTCTCAGAGAGTGAGATCTGTTTTTGCTCTCCATTTCTTTTGATGTTTGCATTCCTGGGCTTCTTCAAAAGCTTTGTCTTCAGAATCAGAGATCCTTTCTTCTGCCTCTTCCACTCTGTTTTAGAGGGATTCCACCATATCTTTCAGATCCTTGAGGGCTGCAACCTCTTGTCTCAGTTTTTCAAAATCTTTGATCATTTTATCTTTGAAATTGTTGAGTTCTTGATACATCTTTTGAATGAGTTCTTGAGATATCTTTTGAATAATTTCTTGAGAAATCTTTTGAATAATTTCTTGAGAAATCTTTTGAATAATTTCTTGAACTTCTACTTCATTCCTTTCTTCCATACTGTTAATCTTATTTGATATCCACGTTCTGAACTTGATTTCTGACATTTCAGCCATTTGCTTGTGGATGGGATCTTCAGTTACGTCTGCCCCATTTTTCCTTGGGGGAGTTGATCTATTCTGCTTATTCGAGTTGCCAGAGTTTTTCCGCTGATTCCGCCCCATTCTGAGTTTACCTTGTTTGGAGGCCTTATCAAAACTGTTCAGTTGGTGGCTTCTTCTGGTTTCCCAGAGAGAAAGGCAGAGCGTGTCTGTTGTCTACTCCCAGTTCTCTGGTGCTGGGGCAACTGGGGTTCAGTGGAACAGCAGCAGCTTCACGGGAGTGTGAGTGGCCAGATTAGACCTCTTTCAGCCTACTGGGGCAATCAGGGGGTAGGAGACTGGTAGTAGCTGGATCAGTCCTAGTTCAGCACCCTGGAGCAGCCACGGGGTGGGGGAATGGTACGGTAGTGTGGGGTATGTGAGTGACAAGATTAGTCTTAGTTCGGCCCCACCAGAGTAGCTGGGGGAGTGGAGGACTCCTTCACCATGGCCTGTTGGACACGTGCGGCACTAGCAAGCCGATCCATTCCCTCCCAGTGTGGGAGCCCGGAGTGGGGAACTCTTCCACCTCCGTCCATGGGACACATGTGGCTCTAACAAACAGTTCTGGGCCGCCCAGAACGCTAGACTCCTCCACTGCCTCCTACAGGGCGTGCCTGGCTCTAGCAAGCAGTTCTGGGCCAACCCAATACAGGTGCCTGGAACAAGGAACTCCTCTGCTGGCCCCCGTGGGGTGTGCGTTTCTCTAGAAAGCTGTTTAGGGTCTGCCTGGAATGAAGGACTCCTCTGCCACTGCCCACAGGACACCCGTGGCACTAGCAAACAGTTCTGGGTCCTCTCAGAGTGGAGGACTCATACGCTGCCACCCGCGGGGTTGCGCAACATTCTAGCAAGTACTTCTGTGGCTGCCAGGAGCAGGGGAACTCTTCTCCAGCCACCTGCAGCCCTCAGGGGTCTTGCGGCTCTAGCAAGTCATTCTGGACCTGCCCAGAGCCCTGGAGCGGGGGTATCCTCTGCTGCCGGTGGGGTACGCAGCTCTAGCAAGCAGTTCTGGGTCCTCCGAGTGGGGGACTCATCCGCTGCCACCCACGGGATTTTGCAAGGCTCTGCCAAGTCATTCTGTGCCTTCCTGGCGCAGGGAACTTCTCTGCAGCCACCCACTCCCCCATGGGAGGCGGTTCTGGGGCCCACTTTGTACATGTATTTTGTGTTCTTAAGTGATCTTCCTTGGATTTACAGTTTGCCGAACTTTTCTGGGCTCAGCTCCCCATCTTTGTCTTCATATATTCTTATTCCAACCAGTTTTTCTTTCTTTGCTTAGGAGCCTCTGACCAGGGTTGCTACCAGTCGGCCATCTTCCCAGAATTCACTAATTTTTTTTAAAAGGCTACAGAGATCAAGGATAGCATGTTCTATTAAGATTATAAGCATAATGAGGTTTGGGTAAGTGACCATGGCAAAAGTCAATTCTCTTTGACAAAAAAAAAAAAAGCAATATTGTCACAAAAATTTCAAGAACTTTTTAATATACATTTTATTATTGAACAATTTTATTTTTATATAAAAATTGCAAAAATGGTATGGAGAGTTCGACTATACCCCACACCTAGTCTCTCTTACTATTAATAGCTGACATTATTATTAATTGAAGTCAGAATTTTTCAGAATTCATTAGCATTTTGCCTCATGTCCTTTTTTGTTGTAGTTATCCCAAGTTACATTGAGTTGTCTTTTCTCCTTAGGCTCTTCTTGGCTGTAATGGTCTCCCAGATTTTCCTTGTTTTTGATGACCTTGACAGTTTTAAGCACTACTTCTCAGATATTTTGTAGAATATGCCTGAATTTACATTTGTCTGAACTTTTCCTCTTGATTAGACTGTGGTGATCGGACTTGGGGATGGAGATCATGGAGGTAAAGGGAGGTTTTCATCACATCATTTTAAGGGTATGCACTGCCAACATGATTTGTGACATTGGTGTTGACTTTGGTCATCTAGCTGAAGAAATATTAGCTAGATACTGCCCAATATCTAGATCCTCTCCCTTTCTGTACTATAGTCTTTGAAAAGAAGTCACTACGCAGCCCTTACTTAATGGTAGAGGATTATGTCTTTTCTTCTTGGACATGGCACCATCAACATGCACTTTTGTACTACTTTTCCTATGTATTTCTTATCCCAGTCCCAGATTCAGCTGTTCCTTAAAAATCCTTGGTTCAAAAAAAAAAAAAAATCCTTGGTTCCTGTGATTTGAAAATGATATGAGAGACAAAGATCTGGGCTCTAGGAATGTTCGTTGTTACTGAGGAGTCATTGCTTCTAGGCTCTTCCTCCTGATGGAACAAAGAAGTATGTGTATGTATCCCAACTTATCTATTTTCATATATCTATAATGCTCTTGCATATAAGTGTCTCTGTTTATATCAGGCAAAAAAGTGTTCATAACAATACTTCTAATATGAATCCATTGCTACAAAGATCACTCTAGTCTCCCCTCCTTGCTTTTCTATAACTTCCAATTCTAGCAGTGAGAAACTTGGCTCCCTTCTCCCACCATCCATGATCCTATTGTTCAGCTCCTGTATGCCTGTATAGTGGGATCAGAATTATGTACTTTCATGGTAAATGATTTCATCAACCGTGTCTCAGTGGTCATGTACAGTTTTTATTCTTTTGGGTTTTTGTTTGTTTGTTTGTTTGTTTGTTGTTCTTTAAACTTAAGACTGTACACATTTCTTATTTTCCTTAAGTCAGAACCTATTTCTACCATCTCCCCAGTGAGAGTGTTTTACACATTTTTAATATAATTGTGTTTTCACATTTTTCATTTTACCCTGGAATCTTCTGACATTTTTTAAATTTGTATACTTTAAGGTACATTTGTTGTGCTTTAAAATTCTACAGACTCTGAAAAATGTATACTGTCCTCAATGCACCATGACAAGATGATACAGAATAGTTTCACCACTCTACAAAAT
This sequence comes from Galago senegalensis, assembly GCA_963575145.1. Taxonomy (NCBI): domain Eukaryota; kingdom Metazoa; phylum Chordata; class Mammalia; order Primates; family Galagidae; genus Galago; species Galago senegalensis. The sequence goes on from CAUYTI010089354.1 coordinate 4,216, forward strand.
CTCCTGCACTTCATCTATTCAACCCTCTGCTTCTCCACCCTGGAGATTATGGATCTTTTAACCACCTCTACAGATATGTCTTTTCTAGAAAGACATATCCTGGCAGGGTTTCTGGAGGTAAAATTGATTACAATGTCAGTGCCATCCAGAAGGTAGAACCAAACCATTTCTTACACTCAAACTAGAACAAATAACACTCTAAAGATTTGCTAAAGTTGCCAGTGAAATGTTCTATCAGCCTTTTCATTGAGATTTCCTTCCATATGTGCACATAAAGTTTGATTGATTGGTTCCACCTTGGTATTGATCAAATACATGTATTTGTTTCTCCATTCTTATGATGTTTCACTTAAAAGAATGGTTTACAGTTCCATCCAGGTTGTCCCAAAATATACTAGATTATCCTTTTTTATGTGGATGAGTAGTAGTCCAGGGAATATAGATACTACATTTTATTAATCCATTCAAGTATTGGTGAGCAATTGAGCTGTTTCCACATCTTTGTGAATTGTGCTGCTATAAACATTTAAATGCAATGTAATTTTGATAAAATGTCTTTTTTTTTTCTCCTTTGAATAAATACTCAGTAGTGGGATTTCTGGATCAAATGGTAGGTCTACTTTCAGTTCTTTGAGGTATCTCCATACAATTTCTCCAAAGAGATTGCACTAGTTTGTATCCCATCAACAGTGTATAAGTGTTCCTTTCTCTCCACATCCACACTAGCATGTTTTGTTTTGGAATTTTTTGATTCAGATCAATCAATGTAGAAAAAGAATTTTGAAAATTCAGCCCCCTTTCATGATAACAATGCTCGACAAAATTGGTATAGATGGGACATTCTTCAAAATTATAAAGGCCATAGGCAACAAACCTGTAGCCCATATCATACTGAATGGGGAAAAATTTAAAGCATTCCTGCTTAGAGCTAGAAAAAGGCAAGCTTACCCACTTTCATAACTTTTATTCAATATTGTGCTGAAAGTTTTTACCAGAGAAATTAGGAAAGAGGAGGAAAATAAGGGGAAATAAGAGAGAAACCAGAAGTTCTCAGGAATAAATATAAATGAATGCATTTCAACACATATGATGATTTTATTAAATAACAAACATTATTTTAATAAAAATATTTGGGTCCCTTTCTTTGATACTTAATTTATTTAATTCAATTATTCACTAAATGGTCAACTATTTATAATAGTCAAACAAATGGTAGTATCCAAAAGTCTATTTTTCCCTTATTTTTGGACTTACTGATGGCTACAATGAGTGCATTTTTTCACCTTTAAATTATTCATAACACATTTACATATGGGTTTAAGTCACACTTTAATTGGTAGGCAAATATTTTGCAAACAGGAATATCTTCCAACTAGCAATGAAGAAAGTGATCAATCCAAGGCAGCCTTTTTGACATTATGTGAATATTTAAAAAGACTGATGACATGACCAAAGTCCTTTAAATTTGACTTCTTTCCACAAAAAGCTTGGAATTCTTCACTATTTGAAAAGAAATTTCCACTATAGCACTGTTTGTCACCATTTCCTTTCATGTGAAATTAACATGAAAATGAATTATCAAACATATTGTGATAGTAAGTTATACTTGATAAAGTTTTACTGCATAAGCAAAGGAGGTTTGAGTCCCAGGATTCCAGCCATGACAGCCTCATATCAAAAATAACTCTAAAGAGAATGAAACTTCAGCAGGAAGCTCAAACAACCTTATTAATCAGTACCATCTCTGTTTAATTCATCATTAAGTGTCTTTGTTAAATAACATTGCCTCTCTGGTGCTCATCATGATCTTGGATGATTAAAAAGCATTTGGATAATATCTATAATAAAATCAAACTCACTGAGCTATGTATCAATATAACACTGAGTTCTAGGGACCAAATGAGACAAAAGTTTCCAACTGTCAAATTAAGTAGAGTAAGTTAAAGGTAATTAAAATGGAGCTTCCCCAGAGAGGCAATAGACACATTCTAATGTCATTTTCTTTTCCTTATTTTTATCTCTGAAAACAAATGCTGACAGCTGTTTGTGAACAAGCATCGAAAGTTGTCTTTGGAATAGAGATGTAGAAAACAAATGCAAATAAATGTGTATTTTTTGTGTGTGTCCTACACATTTCATCAAAAATCAATTCCCAAGCTGCCTGAACTACAGCTGACAACATTTTTGTTTATGTACTTCTCTTAGCTTCAGAAAAAGTTATTTTTAGTGTGTAGACACTTACATTGTTGAAATCATGGTATATACTAAATATGTTTAAATATATTCTAGCCTCTTTTTTTGTGCCTAGAAGAGAACATTCCTTTTTAACTCAGAAATTCATTAAATTCATCACTAAACAACTTTACTAAAGGGACCAGAGTTTAAAGCAAGTCATGAGTTTCATTCCTCTTCACAAATAGAAGAATTAGATGCCATGTAAATGTATCTATTACTCCTGTTACTATTACTAAGAATAATAATAACAAAGCAAGACCTAAGGAGATCCCAGCAAATTCTTCCTTGCTTTACGCTGTCATGCTGCCCTAGAACCTGTAGGGGGGGAAAGACCATAATCCTCAAGTAAATATCTCAAGTTTCATAGGGAGATTCATTTTACAGATGGCCATTTTCTTAGGGATTGGTCATGTGGAGCTATTGTATGTCAAATGACGTCATGGCTACAGCACATCTGATGAACTACAGATAAAAATATTAGATAATTTTTTAATGTTTTTCTTTCTAATTTCAATATATTTGTGGAGTACAAGTGTTTTTTTTTTCTTATGTGGATGAATTATGTAATGCTGAAGTCAAAACTTGTAGCGTACCCATCGCCAGAATAGTGTACATTGTCTCTGAGAAGTAGATTTTTAATCCCTTACTCCCCTCCTACCCACCCACATTCTTAGTTTTCAATGTCTGTTACTCCACTTTATGAGCATATATATCTCTCATTAGCTTCTACTTATACATGAGAATATGTATATTTGTTTTTCCATTGCTGAGATTCTTCACTTAAAATAACGGTCTCGAGTTTCACCCATGTTGGGGCAAAATAAATTATTTCAATCCCTTTATAGCTGAGCAGTACCCTCTAGCATATATATATATATATATATATACCACATTTTCTTTATCAACTCATCAGTTGATGGCACTTAGGTTTGATTCCATATTTCTACAATTGTGAGTTGTGTTGTGATAAACATTCAGTTGCAGATTATCTTTTGTAATAAAATGATGTTCCTTTGAGTAAATACTCAGTAGTGTGATTATTGGATCAAATAGAGATGCTTAAAAGAGATCCATACTTCAGCATGACCATAGACTGTCCTTCATCTTCTTTGTTTTAATCTATGAATGACAAGTGGGGGAAATAATCCTATGCCAGTAAGTCATTGTGAGTCCATTGAGTGAATGAGCTCATGACCTTGACACATAAGGGGATTTCCCGAGTAGGCTCCTAACAGATGTCATTTCCCTTTTTCATCCCTTTCTTCTGTTTTTCTTTTCATTCCTTTTACATTTGTCTATGATTCAAATGAAGATTAAATTATTCTCTTCACAGAAGTTCTGTATCAGAAAATTCAGAGTTTGTGATACTATCTTATAGTGTAATGTTCTGTGTTCTAGAGAATTGTGAAGCAATACTATTATTCAATAGCAGTGTAGGTGGAGAAAAGTTCTAAATCAATTCAAATGTACGTTCAGATTTGGGCCATAATTGTTTAGCACAGATCAGGACTATGTGTTAGATAAATATCTGTGTGTTATTTTAATTTTACTAATCCCCACTCATCTGAACCCACAGTCAATCTGCCCCTAACCACTGAGGAGCCTAAAGCCAGGGTTATGGCAGTGACCTCTGGCCTCACCATTGCCTTCTGCAATTCCATTTCGGGGGATTGTTTGTATGTTGGCCTTTGACAGAACAATCATTTTACCAGATGACCCCAAATATCTGCCTTCTGGAATTCCTAAGTGTCAGTACTTTTATTTTTGCCTTATGTTAAAAGCCAGTATTTCTAGAGTAAATAGAAACTGAAATGATAGCATGATTTTTTTGTGAGCAGAAATTAGTTTATTTAAATGAGGGAAATTCATCAGAAATAGACTGTCTTCATGGAAAAGAAGGGCTTTTTTTTAATGTGGTCCTTGACAATGCATATTTATATATATGAGAGCATGTGTGTTTATGTGTGTATATATAGTTTAGGTGTATATATATAAAATATGGTATATATCCAGTGTATTGTCTATCCATCCATCCATCATCTATGTATCTCCCTATCCATCACCTATCTATTTATCTTTTATTTATGTATCATCATAATGACCATGTGAAGAGAGAGATAACTTTTTAAGGTCACAGAGCAATTGATTAACAAACAGTGGGTAAGTTTGATCTCAGTGCTATCCAGCTCCAAAAATCTAGGCTTGATACATGATAATCACTTTTGTTATTTTCTTCAGGAAATCTTTCCATATTTTTGTTTCTTGACTTATAAAATCTCTGTTTTATAATAGAAACAAAAAAGAACAAGCATTTCAAAATACCCGGGGAGGGGGGTGTGGTGATGGTGGTGGTGGATTTCTTACCAAGATTTAAAAGAAAAGAAAGAAAAAGGATGCAGCTCTAGAAGTTTATTACTTCAAGATGTTTTCCATTTGTCACAGTTCAAAAATGTTTTTGCTTTCAAATGCTTTAGCACTCCATGATGAGATACATAAGACCAACCAAATATTTGTATTGAATGTTTCCCTTAAATAAAATGTTAGGTTTATATATCCAAGATGTCTTTGACTCTCCTTGGCTGTATATGAGGCACAGAAATTTTTTCCTTTCTTTCTTTCTTTTTTTTCTTTGCTTTTTCATTACAAGAGAGAAAAGAACATTCAAAGAGAATACACAACCGGACAGATACAACTGAAGAGCTTCCAATTATTTCTCAAAGACGATTCCATGAATTCTTGCTGTCAACATAAGGGTTTATGAGAGTCACTAAATCTAGTTGTTTCACAGAGATCTAACTAAAATTCCAACTACTTGTCTGAAAGGATTTTTTATCTACTCAAAAAAAGAAAAAAAGCATTAAGACTTTAAGTGGATGAGAAAAGAAAGCTGCAATTGCACAAGCACGACTTTCTGAAAATGCTAACTGGGTCAATTCTATAGATTTTTTGTTATGTTACTTGAACTGCAAAGTATACAGAGATGCATTAAGTCATAACAAATCAGACCTGGATTTCATTCAGAACTTAGTCTCCGTCCAAGATTCTTCTATTAGTGTTCTATAAGCTTTGGTTTTCCCATCAGTTCTTCCATATACTGTTGCTGTTAAAGTTAAGTGGAATAATATCTACAAAGGCTTTTCCAAAATATCTAGTACTTAGCATTCAACAAATTTTAGTGGTGATGACAGTGATACTGATGATAAATGGTAAGTAATGATACTTACAGTTACTACTTTGGAGAAGCTATAATCTAGGGCCAGACTCCAGTAATGTTACAATTCCTGTTTTTTTTTTTTTCTTTTTAAAAAGAACCTACTTTTATATTTCATAATGGAGGAAATTTCAGGACTGATGTCTACCTAGAGTGCTTTACATTAAATCTGGGGCTGCACTTGGTCAGAGAAGAAGATCGGAAAGGATCCATCAGTTTTGACCATAGAAGTCGAACTGATCCTAATTTTCATTGCCCGAGTCAAATATGTGCTCAGATCAGGTTGGAACCAGTGAAGAGCAACACTGAAAAAAGGCAAGGTCAAAACCAAGAAGAGAAGGCACTTCAGAGTGACAGGGCACAGCCTGAGAAGGGATGTGAAGGGATGTGAACATGCAGATGATGTCTGGGTTGGAAACAGGGTGGGGTCAATGCTATTTGGCTCTCTTATTGTTACTAACTTAAAAACTGCCTTACTGACAGGTGACATGAGTGTTCACACTTTGAATCACTCCCCACACTAGATACCGTGAAAGGAGACTGCTGCCTTGGTTTGCTTTCCTGGTGTCATCTTTGAAAGTTAGCACTACTAAAAAGACAAAAAGCATCTTTATAATTTGATATTTCTAGATAACTTTATTGCTAGATAACTTTACTTTTTAGGGCTTGTTGATATTTATATTCAGATATAAATTCTTAATAAAGCAAATTTAAATTTATTACTATTCTTATCCAAACATTTGTCGTGACAATACATATTATATTTCATACTATTACATCAGTATTTTTCTATCTAATTCAAATTTAAACAACTCTCTGGTATAACATCTTGGTTTGTTTAAGAGCAGGCATGTTTTTTGAATGATTAAGGTCCATCTTCACAATGCATTTGGAAAGATTGAGTTGTTTATAGTTTATCAGGTATAATGCTGAGAACTTTACCTTCATTTTGAATCTTAATGACCAAAAGGATGTCTGGTGGAAATAACCCCTAGTTTATAGGTAAAAAAGGAGAGGCTCAAAGAAATTAGCCTAAAACACTGTGTCTAGATTTTGTCAGAGGCAAAGTTCTAACCTAGATCTACTTTGGGGCCTCAATTGTGTTTTTTTTTTTTTCTTTTTTACTCTCCTGTGGCAAAGATTCACTAATATGCACTTCAAAAACATCAGTAAAATATGTTTATATGCCTTCCACTTATGCCCTTACCAGCCAGCCATGTCTAAATTACCTTGTATATGTAAGGCTGCACGTGAGGCACTATGAACAGAAAAAAACTATTGACTTTAAAGGAAAGGTATTCTGTCTAGGTCAACAAACTGAAAATTACAAGGAGGAGCTTTCAGTCACTCTAACTGGGAGCATTTATTAGCAGATATTCCATGTATCAGAAATAATCTTAGAAGAAAAAGTAAGATTTATTCTTTAAAATAAATGCATTGCTGAGCTTGTTTTCCCTGAGGAATTATTACTCCATTTTTTCTCCAAATGCAGAAGAAGTGTATAACCACCAGTAGCAAAAGAATTTCAGATGGCCATAGGACGAGGGGGCAATGGGGCAGAGAGAGTTGTAGGGTAAATAAATGAAAATAAAAAAGAAGGTACAACCTAAAAGGTTTGAAATTATAGACTTTTTAATCTTATTTATAATTAATCTAAGCCTAGTTCTTCTCTTCAATAAATAGTGTATTCTTTATTCCATGCGCATCTCATATGATACAGAAATTTAATTTAAAATTATGGTGATAGAGTTTTAAAAGCCATTTCAAAACAATATCAAATAAGCTCCTTTCCACTCCAATAGAACTTTGAGAACATTTCCCCTTAAAGGCCTTGATATTTCTACCTTTCCTAATGATAAGGCAATCACCCAAGTATACAATATCACAATATTTTCCAAGAGCAATCAACTCTCTGTTTTTTGTATTCTTCACAAATATGTTAGTACAAATTGCCTCAAACTTAGAAACAAATAGCTGAAACCCATCTGGCACTGTTTTCCTCCACTGCAGAAAAAATGCAATTAACCTCATTCTTGTTGTTTTACCTGAAATGATAAAAGCATTCTACATATTATGATTCCAAAACATGTGTTTAATTACTTAATTAGAGAATTGAGAACTGCAGTATTTAGTTAACAGCAAGGCAAAGACAGAAAAAAAGCATGAACAGATGAGAAGTTTCAGTAAAACAGCCTCACACTCATGGTAAGTTCATTCAGTGTGATCATTTTGCGTCTAGTAGTTTACTTACATAAGAGACAACTTGGAATTTGGTCCTAGTTAAAATAATGAATGAAAACCACTCCTGAGATTGTAAAGCATGAGTTAAGAACTTGGGGTTTACCTGCCATGCTACATCAGGTGAAGTGTCTGTTGCTCAGCCCTTGAAGAAAGGAGGTATGAAGGGCAATATTTAAGAATAGGGTAGCAAATCGACACTGAAGTACAAAACAATGTTCACAACTTAGTGAAAAGGTTTTTGAGTAAATTTTTTTTTTTGCACTTAATCTTAGCTAAAAGGCCAAGAAGCAAGGTAGGAGATTGAGCACCAGCCTTACAGGAGCAATCACCGGTTCTTGAGGGAGGCGCTGGGAGTGGGGGACAAGTGGGACAATATCCTAGCTGTCATGAAGATGTTTTGCAGCCCAGAGACAAGCCTTCAAGTAACATTAATGCTTTAATGACATAAGATGGTTTCCTTGTTAGCAAGCAGGTGTTATACCTTGAACATTTGTGGTGCAACAGGGTGGAAGTCGAGCCAGTGGAGAGAGAGTATATAGGGACCATTAAGCACATGATCTTAGTACTGGGCTCCCCACACCTGTTGTGTACTGTTTCAATAAAAGGCCATGACAGAGGTTACTTGGGACTTCCCTGCACCTATGGGAAGTCTACCTCTTGCAAGCATTTGTTCATCTATCCGTGTCCCTGCTATTTTATTCATGCGGTCACAGGGTGCCATAGCAGCACTGACAAAGAAAAAGGTAAATTGTATAATTTGTAAAGCTTGCACATAAATATTAAGACACTTGTCACTCTATCCATGCTCAGGGCAACAAAGAATTGTTGTCACCTGGAGTTTATAGGAGATTCAGGCTCTTAAACTTCACCAAGAATTAATCAAGCCTGCATGTTAGTGAGACAATTTGTATACATATTAAAACTCAGCAGCACTTGAGTGGACTTAGAGCTCCCTCCCTCATTTGTTTATTTTTGGATTAAGATGGCATACACTTGCCAAACAGTTAAATAATTAACATTGCTACACCGTTACTATAGCAGACATACATTCAGAACATTTATTTTTCTTTCCAGTGAGGATCTAACTTCATCATCCAAATCAAACACATTGTTCTTTCATTTGTTTGTTTGTTTGTTTTTCCACAGAGGAAAAGCAAATGCCACTGCATAAAATGATTGAGTGTTCATAAGCTGGATATTTCATGGTAAATGAAAAGGTATAACATCTGTAAGAATAAAAAAGCAATGTTAATTTAAATTAATTCATTTATTTCACAGTTTCTTTGCTCAGAACTTTTCTTGCAAAGTCTTTCTTTTTGTCATTATCTTTTTGGATTTAAGTTTTTCTCCTCATGAATCTTTTACTAAATCATTAGACAGGTTTGAATGACAGGTTCTCATGCTTTATTTTTCTAAAGAATCACTCTCGTTCTGGACTATATTTTCTTCAACAGTTTAAAGATATGCTCACATTGTCTATAGAGTACATTGAAGCTATTGACACAGCTACTAATTTTCTGTGATTTGAGGGGACATATACCTTTTTTTAAAAATTTTACTTTATTTTTTTGAGACAGAGTCTCACTTTGTTGCCCTAAGTAGAAAGCAGTGGTGTCACAGCTCACAGCAACTTCCAACTCTTGGGCTTAAGTGATTTTCTTGCCTCAGACTCCCAAGCAGTGGGACTACAGGTGCCTGGCACAACCCCCGGCTATATTTTTAAGATGGGGTCTCACACTTACTTAGGCTGGTCTTGAACCTGTGAGCTCAGGTGATCAACCTGTCTTGGTCTCCCAAGGGGTGCGATTATAAGCATGAGCCACTGTGCCTTGCCCTAATATGTATATTTTTGTTGTTGCTGTTGTTGAGACAGAGTCTCACTATGTTGCCCAATGTAGAGTAATGTGGCTTCACAGCTCACAGCAACCTCAAACTCTTGGGCTTAAGGGATTCTCTTGTCTCAGCCTCCCAAGTAGCTGGGACTACAGGTGCCCACCACAATGCCCAGCTATTTTTGTTGCTGCTGTTGCAGTTGTCATTGTAGTTTTAGTTGGCCAGGGTCAGGTTCAAACCCACCAGCCTCAACGTAAGTGACTGGTGCCCTACCCAGTGTGCCACCATATCTTTTTTCTTTTAAAAGTAATTCTTTCTACTCACTTCAAAAAAATCTTATAACAGTGTATTTAGTTTCACATTTAGATGTCCAATAATAAAATATTCTCAATTAACTTATCAAATATGGCTTTTTATATTTAGTGATATACTATATTACTTTTTATCCTTTTAGAATTTATTTTAGACCAAAATTGAAAAAAATCTCATTCTGTCTTTCATAATCTTTGGATTTCTGTCTTGAGTTTGCATCTCTTTAATTCTTTGAGCTACATTTTGAGGTAATTTTCTCATATTTACCTGAAAATTTACTAATCTTTCTAATTATATGAATTGTTAATTTCAATGGACAATATTTAATGATAGATATTTTTTGTCAAATATTCTCATTTTAATAGTATTTTCTTGACTACCCTCACTACATTAGTTTAATTGATTATTTAATTGATTATTACGGTGGAAAACTCTAAAAAGATAAAACAAAGAAGATAAGTAATAAAGGACCTAACTGAAAGAAGAAACTAATACTTCTATAATAACAGTAAAATTAGGTGTTTTAGATTTATATATTATAATTTATTGGCTAAAAGTATAGAAAATATAATTCCTTTAAACTATTTTCTGTTTGTCAATTTGCAAAGTTAAAAAATCAACAATGTTATGTGTATGTCTGTGTTTATATAGGTGTATATGGGGTGGAGTCTGTGTAAACCATACCTATTTCAGTAAAAATTATGGTGATTGAAATGGGCACCATCAGTTGATATCAAATATTTCAACCTGCTATCTTGTTACTCCTCCTCCCTACATATATTACGTTATGTGGTTTTTTTTTTTTTTTTTTTTTCTGTGAAAGAGCCTCAAGCTGTCCCCCTGGGTAGAGTGCCGTGGCATTACAGCTCCCAGCAACCTCCAACTCCTGGGCTCAAGCGAGTCTCTTGCCTCCGCCTCCCAAGTAGATGGGACCACAGGCACCCGCCACAACGCCCGGATTTTTTTTTTTTTTATTACAGCCGTCATTGTTGTTTGGTGGGTCCGGGCTGGGGATTCGAGGTGTACGTGGCTGGCGCCTTAGCCTGTTGAGCTATAGGCGCCGAGCCACGTTATGTGGTTTTAAGGTTTAAGTTATGACATCGATATTTAGCAAATATGTGCATGGCAAAATATTACCATTCAGTGAATCAAAGAGTGACAGACAATATGAACAGGCAGGAAGGAATGAAGACTTGTGATTATGATTTAAATTTGGGCTGAAATTTTCTAACCGTCAAGGGAAGATGCAACCTGATTTCCAGTTTTTTTTCTGGAAAGCCTAGCCCTCAGAATATTGCCTTTTGGGGAGTGAAGTAACTGATAAAGATTCTCTCCCTGGCTCTGAAAGAAAAGTTTGAGTCCTCTGTCTAAAAGGAAGATGGCAGCCAGTGTCTGCTTTAGCTCAGAAAGATGTGCATGTGTAACTTGTGCATCAGGTTTGGGGGCTAACTGCCTGTTCACAGTGATCTTAGATGCCCCATCTCAATGTACCCAATCCTTCACTTTTCCCTTACAATGCTATCTGCTAATCTTCCAGACTTCTACTGCCCAACTAGGCCTTATTTTGGCCCCGCCATCAGCCTGCTATAGTATTATATATGTTTCTAGATGAGTCAGGTTTTCTCTTTTGGATTCAGTAATACTTACCAGATTTACTTTAAGGTGCACCTTTATATTAAAGACCCTGAGCCAATTTTTTTTTGGGGGGGAAGGAGATAGATGTGAAACTTACGTCTTAGAATTTAGAGTCTAGTCAGTGACTAAAATTAGGTAACTAAACAAATTAATGGTTCTAAAACATCGTAGTTGCTATAAAGAAAACATAAGAGGCTAGACAATTAACTTCACAAACTTATCCTAAGAATTGCTTTGAAGGATGGAGTAAGTGCTGCTGTTGGTGCATAGCTTCCCAAGTGGAGTACCTCAAAGGTGACCATAGTGATATTCAGCAATGAGGTTGCTGTACATTTTATAGTACATTTTCTTGAATATATTCTCAAACCTAATTGTCCAACTTTGTATGACTCTATCACAGAATAACTGAGGTACTTGTGATCATTGAATTAGTCTTAAGTAGGTACAAGTTAGTTAAGGTGTTTTCTGATATCAACTGAAAAATAAAAAAAGATGGAAATACGATAGCTAGATAGTAATAAGCTATTGTAAATATGATTGACAAGAGTGGCCCACTGATAATACTTAACTAACTGTCACCCTGAACTCTTATGTCCTTTGTCTTAGCTCTGGTGACAATCCAGAGTTGATACACTGACTCACCAGATGTTTATAGTTGCACTGCTTCTATGCCAAGGAGTGCTCCCAGATGTCACTGTTAAGAGGATTCCATATAACAGCCTGTTTTTAGTCCCAGAACCACTGCTTCCCCAGATGCCAGTGGGGTATAATAGAAGCAATTGAGCTAAAAATATATATATTTTTTTTCCTAAACTGTTAGTACAGAGTATAAAGTTTTTAACTAAGGTTTTTGCATGAAGTGCCTATACTTAAATTAATATAAGTTGGCAAGTTATTTAATAAAGGAAGACTCAGTGTAGTTTGCACTTAGAAAATCCCTTAACTATCAGATGAATCTCACCTCAGTCATCGGAAGCAGGTAGGTTTTCAAATTGATGGGGTATCAAGGAATTTGCAGATTGAGGGGGAGAGGAATAGATAGAATTGATGACGTTGCTGTAACTTGGATGGACCTGGAGGCTATTAGCTTGAGTGAGCTCAGGAAAAATTTCATTTCCCAATTCAGGAAAGACAGAAAAACAAACAAAAACACACAATTTCTCACTTATAAGTGTGAGCTAAACCCTGCATTTGTGTGGCTCCAGGTCATGTAGAGTGTCATTATGGACTCTGGGGATTCAGAAGAGGTAGCTTGAGAGGAGATTGAGGGGTGCTTTATTGGGTACAGTGTATACTATCCAGTTGACAAGTACACTAAAAGCTCAGGTTTCTCTACTACATAATTCATCCATGTGACAACACAGTAGAACCTTCTCAGTTTACCACCTCCCTACACTGACCACCTCCTTAAGTTAACCTAGTTCATGGACTGGACCTGCAGCACATGTGCATATTCGTGCAGTGTACCTAGCCCTATGTTGAGCACCTCTGTATTCTGACCATCTTGTTACAGTCCCTAGAGTAATCAACTTACAGAGGTCTTACTGGGTATTGAAATAAAATGTCAACAATCTCTGAAAAGCTTCTACTTTCCTAAGCAGAAACCTCAGCTCTATGTTCTCTCATTAACTAATGATAGCACACATTTTATTACTGAGGAAGTATGGAAATGCAGACCTCAATTATTCACCAGCCCCAGGGGCAACCTCCAATGTTAAGACAAAAATAAACTTCTGCCAGCTGAAGACTGACTTTAGCAGATTGAAGGAACAAATCATACCTTTATTTCATTTATGTGTTGCAGAATGTGGCTGGAAAATGATCTAAAGAAAGACTATTATAGTCAGAACCTTGGTGTAGGGTGGCTATCCATGAAGTGGCAAATTAGACTTTAATGTATTACATGCCATTGTACTAAAGCTTAAAAGTGGGAACTTGATTCCCTCACTGGGTCTGTTTGAAGGGGATTTCTTAGTCCAGGTTCCCAGTAGCATCAACATAAGCTATTTATGTGCAGCTCCAGAAATTTTAAAGAATATTTCCAATTATCATCAAAAGGAAGATAGTTTGTGAAATTACTCAACACAGAAAATGCTGATTCTACTTAAGAACCTCTACAGTTAAGTTAGATTCTGTAGGCGCTTGAATGTTTGGAATTTGGTTTCTTCTCAAGCCAAATGTACCGATATAGTTAACATGAGCTAAATGAGAAACTGAGTTCTATTTCTCAATCTCTTATTGAACAGTTACACGGCTACGGGCCACTGTTGTCAATTGCCATTCCCAATCTATCCCACCTTACTGTCATGAACAAGCTCAAGTTTAACTGTAAATAAGCTCTGTTCATTCAGCTATTTCTAACTGTTTTAGTGTCATCTCCTTCGCTCATTTTGATTATACAACCACTCATGTCTAGAAAATTTCTACTCTGCTAATTCTTTCCATATAATCTGCAGTTAAGACACGATACCCTCCTCACCCCTGCCAAAAGGACTGTCAGCTGAGCTAAGACAGTAAGTGGTAGGTATTGAGCATTTGAAATGTGGCTAGTTGAAAATAAGATGCAAATATAAAACATATATAATTTTTAAAAATTAGCAAAAAATGTAAAATACCTCTCTAATTTTATATTGATTACATGTAAAAAATGATAAATTGTGGATAAAGTTAAAGAAAACACAGTACTGAAATTAATTTTACTTCTTACTTTTTAAAAACATTGATTAGAAAATTTAAAATAACATAGGTGCCTTGCCTTTGAGGTTCACATTTCATTTTTATTTCTATTGCAATGGGTGAAGAAAAAAATTAAACAAATTAAACCCATTCAGTAGAACGTGGTCGGGATAGTGTAAACATTAGCTTACAGAGCACAATGGAAGATATTAACAGCATTTAATCTGCAGTGAAAAAATAATTAAGAGAAACAATGCTTGTCTTCAAATAATAATTGGAAAAATGTTTGCAGAAAATAGTTAAGCTTTTTGCTAGATGAACTGAAAATATCTGAGACCAAAATATGGTAATTTTATTTGTATATTAATTAATTCAATAAGCATATATTTATCTTCTACAATATAATTCAATATACTGCTAGGATGTAAATATGAATGGTAAAATAGTACACATGGTGTGAAAAAATGAGATAGTTACAGTAGATACAGACTGGATGGTGACTTGGTCAGTGTGGGGCTGTAGAATTTCAACACGTGAGTTGAAATGCTGGTGATGGTGGACTGAGCTGTTTCAAATTACTAACAAATTCTAACAAATTCACAATACTAACAAATTCACAAAACTTGAAATGTATCTTCTTTTAACAAAACTTATGATTGAAATATTTTTTGAGAATTCCTGAGACAGTACAGATGTATAGATTTGAATTCTTATGAAAAGAGTTAGTTTAGAATAGTGAACAAGACTTCTCTTTCTGCTTTTCCCTTCAAAGTAACTGTCAAAACTGGAGCTGAGACGCAAAGCAGCCTTTGAGACATAAAGATAATTAATTAGAAACATATAAATATTCTTAATGTGTAGTCCTAATAGCAAAGAAAGGTAATAACACAATCAAAGTGAAATATACCTCATTATCTCTGGTGAAAAACTTTTTCTGATTTTAATACAACCTTTCAAACTGTCTTTATGTTTTATTACAAGGCTAGGCATTGATAGGTGTTATCAAAATATATTCTATAAAATACGGATATCAGAGAGATTGATTGTAAACTTTATCACCTTACCTCTCTAGTAAACAATCAGATTCTCAAGTAGACTGTTTTATACTTTTGGCAATGGTGCAGATATGGGAAGTGAGAGTGGAGAATTGATTCCTCTGAGTTTGTAGTCTGATATCAGAGAGTTTCCAAGAGGCTCCTTCATCAAATCTTTCTATTTCAAACACGTGCAATAAAATGCATAAGTCTACAACAGAAACAGCAATACTGGACATCTCTTTCCCAGTAACTACTATATTATTATTATTTTTATGACTGCAATATAAATTTGAGTTATTACCTATGATATTTCTTAATATTCCTTGTGTTCTAGACAATTTATTTACACTGGGTCCTATCCCAAATACATTTCCTAAAAAGCAGATACATTCTCTAAGCTACCCTTGTAGTCTAACACTTTGATGGCCAGTATATTATTCACATGATCCTTCTAGTTTAAATGTATCTAGACAAATAATTTTTTTAATGTTGGGATTATTAAATATCGAGTTGAAAAACCATTCAAATTTCACAAGGAACTCCGACACTTCTATCTTACCTTCCCATATGCAGATAAGTATATTTAGAATATTGAAGGTTATATTACAAACAACAGCTGTATTTTAGGTACACTTTTATTTTGAGATAATTAGAGATTCACATGCAGTTGTATAAAGCAATAGAGAGGACCACAGGAATCAGTTACTGATTTTCCCCTAATACAACACTTCTCTCACTTTTAAAACTGGACTACCCAGAACAGCTAGAATATTAGTAATAATAATATCAATGGATAGAACACTGATATCATCAAAAAGGTATATTATTCTAAGTGTCACTATTTCACTATTCTCACTCACCTGCCTCTGTCCCTAACCCCTGGCAAACCCTTAGATATTCTCTCTTTTATTTTGTCAATCCACTTACGTTCAATACATGCAGTAATTGAGTAAGGAATATTTTAAACTTTTTCCCACTCTGTGTGATTCTCCTGAGACTCATCCATGTTTCGATGTGTATCAATGGTTGAGTTATTTTTATTACTGTATAGGATGGATCTCAGTTTGTTTATCTGCCATTGACAGAAATCTAGGTTTGTCTAGTTTTACCTCCTAAAATAAAGCTGATATGAACATTCAAGTAGCAGTTTGTGTGAACAAAAATGTTTACATCCCTGGGATAATTGTGGAAGAGTAAAATTGCTCCTGTGTGTGCTGTTTCACCTGGGTCTACAAAGCGGGGTCCAGTGTGGCTCTGCCATTTGATTCCTGCTAGCAGTTGTATGTGAGCCTTTTCCCCATGCCCTGCGCTAGTTCTTGTTGTTGTGAGTGTGGGCAGACACACTGCATTATTTCCAAGATTTATAGTTGGCAAACATTACTGTGATACATAGATATTTAAGGTTTACTTTTCAAAAACTTAGTAAAGAGAATTTTAAAGAGGAATCACTTTCTGTTTTTTCCACAAAACACTTGATGTGCATTTCAACCCTGCTCAAAGAAGATGAGATAGCTGTATAATCACAGGGCTGCTTCCGTGTGTGAGAACTAACGAGATATTTAATTTTCCCTAGAAAGTATCATCACTGGCTTTAAATTCACCAGTCTATTCATTCTTATCTTGAACTCACACACAGTCCAATTACCTGAACATATTTTGATGTATTTTCTAAATGTAAAGATGGTCCTTTCTCCTATGCTAGTGATTTTTGTGGTTAGAAAAGACTATTTTTTGGTTTTATTAGTTTTTTTTCTTTCTTCATATAAATTGCATAATTCTAATCTTGGTTCTGAATATCAAGAATGATTTGATATTCATACATAAATGTACATATTTTAGCTTTGGTATAATAAATAGAATATGTATATTTATTTACTCTAACATAGGATACTAAAATAAAAGTTCCACTGGAAAAATGTATTGAAAAATAGAGCAAAAGATAATATGAATAGGTTATTATTATTACACAAAAGATAGAATATTCAACATTTGGAGTATTCAACATTCTGCCTTTAGAATGTTAATTGGAAGAGAATAGAGGACTAATAGAAGTGTGAAGCCCCAAATGATAAAATAATTATGCACACTTCTGCTCTAGAGGCTTTCTATTGTATTATTAGGAATTAAATAGTAGAAAGCAGCTCATCTTAACTTTTGAACTGAATGTCTAAATTCAAGCATATTGCTCATAGTTATGTCTACCTATCCTTTCTTTGAGATTGATAAATTTAATAAAATAATCTTGAAAGACACTGTACAGAAATTAACATACAAATAAAAGACTGAAAGAAACTATGTATAATAAAATAAGTCTACAGATAGGTTAAATGGGCCAAACAATATACCCGATGAAGAAAAAGATGCAAAATCTTAATAATATCAAATCAATAATCTAAAATGAGAAAAAGAAAGAGATTATGTGAGAAAGTTACAGTTCTAAGAACGCAATCATTTGTGAAGGAATGGGGGAAAGGACGTTAAGTGCTCGTATGTCTGAGATGTGAGCTGCTGAGACAGGACGTGCTAAATCTGGCAAAAATCCCTTCACATCTTATGCTCATCCCTGTTTTCATGGGTTGCACATTTTACATGTATATTTATGTTTCTATGACAAGCTTATCACTAGACAGTCTTAAAACTGCAGTAATTCTGATAAGATGCTCAGCAAAGGCCACTTGCCCAGTAGCGACATCTCCACGGATGAGTTGATGACGGCTCTGGCTCTTGGTCTCTGGAGCAAATGCACTCTGTTTTTAAACAACTTATACATGCCCCTTTAAACAGCAAACCTCTCCCTTTTGGCTAATATTTTCCCTTTACCCTTTTTTCATACACTTTGATACACTTGTAGCATCTAAGGTTATAATCCTCATTTCACTGAGTAAAATCAACATGTTTTCAGATAATTTTTTCAAAGATTGACATACATAGGAAATACTTAGAGAATAATTCATTTCATTTATAAATCATCATGGAGACTGATATTTTACCTCTTTGAGAATTAAGATATACATAAATAAATTGGAATTCTTCTGCAAGGAAGATGTATATATTCTCACCTTTTTATTTATTCATCCAGTAGTTATTTATGCCTGACAGCCTCATAAGTATTAGTTATTTATTTTATTTCTTAAACTGGCTTCAAGTCAGTTACTGATAGCTCCTTCGTTGGCTTCTGCATTCTCTGACTTACCCTGTCGTTGATTTCTTTCACACATTTTGTACTCTTTTCCATTCTTGCATCCTAGGTGCTATAGTTCCTATCTCAGTTCTCAAATCAACTAGTTCTTCAAGAATCCCTGGATCCTTTTCATTAGAGGAAGGCATTAGAAATTAAAATAGGGTGGTGCTAGGAAATAATTGCTTCTAATATTTCTAAAATGACTGAAAAAAAAACCCAAAAAACAAAAATAGTATGTATCTTAACCAGAACTTTGTAAATGTGACTAAGAATCTTAAAATGATCGTATTAACATCAAACAGAGATAACTTGACCTCTTTTCTGATTTGGATGCTCTTTCTTTCTTTTTTTTTTTTTTTTGGAGACAGACTCTCACTATGTTACCCTGGATAGAGTGCTGTGTTGTCACAGCTCACAGCAACTGCCAACTCTTGGGCTTAAACAATTCTTTTGCCTCAGTCTCCCAAGTAGCTGGAACTACAGGCACCCACTACAATGCCCTGTTATATTTTTATTGCAGATGATTACCTGGCCCAGGCCAGGTTTGAACCCGCCACCCTCAGTTTATGTGGCTGGGGCCATAACCACTATACTACAGGTGCCGAGCCTGGATGTGCTTTATTTCTTTGTCATCTTGTTTGCTCTAGTTAGAACTTCCATGTTGAATAGAAGTGGAGACAGTGGGCACACTTGTCTTTTCCCACTTTGTAGAGGAAATGCTTTCAACTTTTCCTCATTTGGTATATTAGCTGTATGTTTGTCATACAGAGCTTTTATAATTTTAAGATGTGTTCCTTCTATGCCTTGTTTATGTAAGGTTTTTACCATGAAGGGGTGTTATATTTAATAGAATGCTTTTTACAGAATCTATTGAGATGATTATATAGTTTTTATTTTTGCTTCTGCTTATGTGATGAATCACGTTTATTGATTTGCACACATTGAACTACTGTTGCATCCCTGGATAAAACTCACTTGACCAGAGTGAGTTATCTTTTTGATATGCTGCTGAACTGCACTTGCTAGTATTTTGTTGAGGATTTTTGCATCTATGTTCATAAGGAAGGTTGGTCTATACTTCTCTCTCTCTCTCTCTTTCTCTCTCTCTCTTTTTATTTTTACATCCTTCCCTGTCTTTGATTTCATACTGGCTTCATATAATGAGTGAAGGAGTTGCCTTCCTTCTCCATCTCATGGAATAATTTCTGTAAGAGGGGTTTCCATTCTTTGTAGATCTGGTAGAATTCAGCTGTGAATCTGTCAAGTGTAGGGACTTTTAATTGTTGGGAGATGTTTTATAACTGCTCCAGTCCTGCTGCTCATCTAGATCTGTTCAGATTTTCTATTTCTTCCTCATTTAGGCTTGGGAGGTTGTGTGTTTAATCCATTACCTGTGGGTTTTCCAATTAGTATGTGTGGAGGATTTTCTAGTTGGTGTGTGTGGAGGGTTTTTATTATTCGTGGATAACACTCGGCAATTCTGTAGTATCAGTTGTAATGTCTCTTTTCTTCATCTTTTGTTTGGGGTTATTTGAGTCCTTTCTCTTCTATTTTTGCTTGATCTGGATCGTGGTCCATCAATTTTGATTATCTTTTCAAAGAACCAACATTTTGTTGCCTTGATCCTTTGTATTGTCCTTTGGTTTCCATTTTCTTAGTTCTGTGCTGAGCTTTGTTACTTCTTCTCTTCTGCTGCCTGTGAGTTCAATTTATTCTCTTTCTTTCAATTCTTTAAGACATAATTTTTTTCAGGTTGTTAATTTGCACTATTTCTGTCTCTTTGATGTAAGCATTTAAAGCTGTGAATTTTCCTGCTCTTTCTATATCCCACAGATTTTGAAAGCTTTATCTCCTTTGTTATTCAGTTTGAAGACACCTTCATGTCCATCTTAATTGCATCATTGACCCAAGAATAATTCAGCAGCAGGAAACTAAGAAGTGGGAGGGGAAGAGGGATAAAAACTTACCTATTAGTTTACAATGAACACTGGCCAAATGACAGACACACTGAAAGCCAGACTTCAGCATTATACAGTGTATTCAGGTAACAAAATCATTTGTAGACTTTTAATATGTTAAAATTTAAAAAGCTATCAGAAGAAACAGAGAATCTTAAAGTGAAATTATCATGCATTATTGAGGGAAAGGCTGAAGAGTCAGTGTCATATAAAATCCTATGATAATGGAAGATGACACTGAAGTGATGTGATTGCTGCTTTTGAAGAGGGAAGGAGGGTCCATAGGTCATGGAATATTAGCAACCTCTAGAAGTTGGAAAAAGATAAAGAGATGAAATCTTCTTTAGATCCTAAAGAAGGAATACAATCCTACTGACACCGTGATTTTGATAAATTTGAGTTCTCACATCAGAACTTAAGGAAATGATTTTGTTATTTTAAGCTGCAAAGTTCATGACAATTTTCTGCAACAGCAATAGAAAATTAATGCATCAACTTGACCTCACTTCATACTGATGATTCTAGCTCTATCAATTACTAGATGAATCATTCCACTCCAATTTTGAAAAATTTACCTCCCTATCTGTCATCCATATAATTAATGGTTTCCTTTCAGCATACCCATATAGTGATTTAAGAACTGGTAATTCATACCCTTATGGAAAGTGACTTTATCAAGAAGAGTAAACTAATTATATACATTTCCTTTGGATATTAATTTTACTGACTTTGTTTATTTCCTGAGTTATTAGTTGAGGACCTCTAGCCTGCACCTTCAGTAATGTTGTGGCATGCAGTTGTAACAGATACTTCCAAAATATTTGCATTTCAACCCTGGATCCTTGGATCTCCTAACTTTTTACATACTTGAAATTTATCCATTATGAGCTATTTTTTGTGAATCAGATGTTTCCATATATGTCAACAACTGTCAAACTGAGAATTAAATCAAAGACTCAATACCTTTCACAGTAGCAACAAAGAAAATAAAATACCTAGGAATATACTTAACAAAGAAGGTAAAAGTCTTATATATGATGAAAACTATGGGGAGAACTATGAAACACTAAGGAAAGAAATTGCAGAAGATGCAAACAGATGGAAAACATATGTCTTGCTCAGGGATCAGCAGAATCAATATTGTTAAAAATGCCTCTACTAACCAAAGATAGATTCAATCAAATCTCCATTAAATATTATCACTTTTCACAGATCTAGAAAAAATACTTCTATGCTTCATGTGGAACCATAAAGACACTGAATAGCCAGTCCAACTTTATATAATTAAAACAAAATGGGAGACATCACTTTACCAGACTTCAAGCTGTACTACAAAGTTATAGTAACCAAAATAACTTGGTCCTGGCACAACAACAGAGACATAATATATGAAACAGAATAGACAAACCGGAGATGAAACCTTACTCATTCTGCTCTGATTTTTGATAAAGGAAATAAAAACATACACTGAGAGAGAATCTTTATTCAATCAGTGGGGATGGAAAAACTGGACAGCCATATGCAAAAGACTGAAATAGGATCCACACCTCTCACCATACGGATAAATTTTTATGATTTCTTAGTTATGCTACTCAATGCAAAAGCAATTAAGAAAAGGTAAACTGAATTATTTCAAAATTAATATGCATCAAAAACCAAGATTAACCAAGTGAAAGGTTGGAGTGGGACAAACTATTTGCCAATCATACATCTTATAAAATATTAAGATATAAGTTCTTGGAGATATATAAAGAACTTCCACAACTCAACAACAAAATAAATCCAAACGATGTAATTAAGAAGTGGGAAAATATTTGAATAGGTATTTCTCTATATATTAATAAATATCATCAATATGAACATGATTAATAAACATATAAACTTTTATCAGTATCACTAAGCCTTAAATAATAAAATTCAAACCATGGACACCACTCTGTGCCCATTAGTGTAGCTATACAAGAAGTCTTATTATAAAGCACACACACAAAACATCATGACTTGGCGAGGATGTAGAAAAATCACAACTATTGTACATTATTGGTAGGCTAGGAATATGGTGGAGCTGCTGTGAAAAACAGTATGATGGTACCTTAGAAAATTATAAAATAAAATGTTCATATGATTTAGGATTTTCACTTCTGGTGATAAGTCTTAAAAAATTGAAAGCAGGGTCTCAACAATTTTCAGAGGGCGCCAAACAAGGTATCCACATTTTAAGAAAGGGAAAAACTGTATTAAAATTGTTAATACTCAAAAATACTGAGAACAAAAGATGAAGATAGGTCATGTTTGAGTTCTGCAATTACCAGAGAGGCTGCAAACATCATACTGGTACCTTAATCCAACTTCAGAAAATAATCAATAGATAACATCTTTTAAAGTGTATGTACTTGCACATTTTTTTTCTCCTTGTGCATGTATACATGCACCCCCATGGCAGCCTTGTTCACAATAGCCAGAAGCTGAAGAAACTCAAGTGTTTACCAAGAGATGAATAAAGAACCAAAACAGGATAGATATATACAACAGAATATTATTCATCCTTTAGAAAGAAAGAAAATGCTATAAGATGGATGGACCTTGAGGAAATTATGTTAAGTGACATAAACCAATTGTTCCTAGTCACAAAAGGAGAAATACTGAATGATTTTACTTAAATTATGTACTTAAAGTCATCTAATTCATAGGGACAGAGCATCATAGAATGGTGGTTGCTGGGTACTACTGGAGTGGGCAAAGGGGAGTTATTGTTTAAGAGTCTCAGAGCTGCAGTTTTAAAGATTTAAAGAGTTCTGAAGAGATGGATGATGGTAGTGATTGAACAACAAAGTAGATATATTCAATACTACTGAACTATACACTTAAAAATAGTTAATATGGTAACTATGGTTTATATTCTGTGCATTTTGACAATATACATACACAAAATGTAAATACACAAAATATAAATATAACATTTTTATTTTGACAATAAAAATAAAGTTATCTATAGTTTTAATACTTATATTTTATTTCTGATCAATTTTGAATTAATTTTTGTATTTTTGTGAGGTCTGATTCAACATGATTCTTTTGCATTCAGATATCCAATTGTTTAATTGCCATTACTTGAAAAGATTTTTATCCACATTGAATCAACTTAGAACTTTAATCAAAAATCAGCTAATCTTTATTTTCAGATTCTCAGAAGATTTACATGTAAACTTATGGTTCAGCTTGAAATTGAGCAATGTGAATCCTCTTACTTTGGGCTTATTTTTCAAAGATCAGTTTGCTTATGCTTGGTCCCCTTTTATTTTACATGAATTTTAAATACAGTTTTCCAATTTCTATGAGAAACATAGTTGGAATTCTGATTATAATTGCATTGAGTCTGTGTAATAATTTGAGAGATATTGTCATGTTAACAATGTTATATCTTTCACTGCATAAATAGGAGATGCTTTTTCCATTTTTTAGATCTTAATTATTTTCAACAATGTTTTATAGTTTTCAGTACATAAATTTGTGTTCCTTTAGTCAAATTTATTTCTAAATATTTCAATTCTTTTGATGCTATTGTAAACATCATCATTTCATTGTTTAATGTTCTGTTTTTGGTTTGTTAGTTGCATATGTGTAGTAAGAAAATTGATTTTTTATACTTACCAGCAAATTTATTGTATTCATTTATTGGTTCAAAGAGTTTTTGCTGGCTTCCTCATTATTGTCTATAGACAAATTAATAGCATCTGTGGCCAAGTGCACTGGCTGACACCTATAATTCTAGCACTCTGGAAGGCTGAGGTGAAAGGATTGCTTGAGCTCAGGAGTTTAAGACCAGGCTGAACAAGAATAAGATTCCATTTCTACTAAAAATAGAAACATTAGTCTGGTACTGTGGCAGGTTCCCTTAGTCCCAGTTACTCAAGAGGCTAAGACAGGAGGATCTCTTTAGCCCAGGAGTTTGAAGTTGCTGTGAGTTCGGCTGAGGCCACAGCACTGTAGCCCAGGTGACAGAATGAGCCATTTTCTCAAAATAAATAACTTAATTAATTAATAATAAAAAATAATATCATCAGAAAATAAAGTTTGTTTTATTATTTTTTAATTTGTATTTTATTTATATATTTAGCCAAATTTTCTTGACTAAAGCCTCCAATAAAATGTGAAATAGGAAAGGCTAGAGTAGACTGATATTTTGATTCTCACCAGGTGAGAGAAGAAGCATCCAGTTTCACCATTAAATGTGAAGTTAGCTGTGGCTTTTTGTAGATATTGTTTACTAGGTTGTGATATTTCCTTTCCATTTATGATTTGTTGAGGTTTTTATTTTTTTGTTACCATAAAAGGGTATTTGGTTGCACCAAATGCATTTCCCATCTCTGTTGGGATACTTAGACAATTTTGTCATAATAGATAAGAACCGACCATTAAGTTTCCAAATTTATCCCAGGCAAAACAGTACATACTTTATTTCTAAGTATCCCTAGGATCACCTTCAAAACACTGCTTGTGGGGAGCTATATACTAACACCAGCCCCCCTCAAAGCAGAATTGGAACTTTTTCTGGACCAGCCAGTAAAGTCATTAGTACTGTATTCACTTCATTTTTATTCTGAGAATTTTGGTTTCCTCTTTTTGTTTATAGTAAAAACAACTTAAAATTTATTTTACAAGTCAACCTTGGTTCCATTTTTTCCCCTATATTTTCTACTTTATTATTTCCCTTTATCATCTTTACTTTTTTTCTGCTTACTTTAGGTTTAGTTTGCTCTTCCTTGTTACGTTTCTTATGATGGAAGATAAGTTTATTCTGTTAGAAGTTTCTTATGGTGAGATCTTTTTTCTGTTGAAAATAGGCATTTGTAGTTATAAATTTTCCTCTAGTGCTGCTTTAACTGTATCTTTGTGTCTTTGTTTTCATTCTTCTCATAGTACTTCATGATTTTCATTTTTCTTACTTGATCTGTTGATTTTTTATAAATGTGACATTAATTTCCACATATTCATGATTTTCTGAGATACTTTCCTCCAATCAATTTCTCTTCTTATTTCATCATGTTCAGAGAACATAATTGTTTTAACCCTTTTAATTTAATTGAGGTTTATTTACAGATTGGAAACTGACAAAATTGCAGAAAATAAAGAATATGAAAGTTTAGAGATCTCCCCGAGACTGTAGCTCCCAAGGAATTTCTCACTCTTATGCCAACTCTCAGGCAGTTTTTAGGAATTCATTATAATGACATTCTTACTAATTTATGACACCGGAGGATTCTGTTCCAGGTAAGCAGATCTCAGTTGCTGTATCTCTTTGGATGTGCCTGCTACTTGAGATTCTGGAGTAATATTTTCCTTTCAGGGTGATAATTTTCTTTGCAACCTAAGTTCTTTTGGATTCAAGAAAAAAGTCACTGATTTTATGTTTGTACAGCTTTCGCTTCTAAGCACAGGAGGGACAATTTTCAAACTCTTTACACGTTGAAACTGAATCTGAATGTCTGCAACAAACTAATTCTTCGTATTAGTCTTTTATATTTTATTCTACCTCGTTCTTCTCCAACCATCATCTGCCACAGAAATGTACATGATTCCTTGATTTAATGAATAACGAGTAATAGATTAAAATTTATTCAAGGAATCTACTAGTCTTATTTAATTTATTTCCTTTCCTAGTATTTGAATGGAATTGACCTTTAAACAATATGGAAGTTAGGGATATTGACTCCCTGAACAATCAAAAATTTGTGTATAATTTTTGAATCTCCCCAAATTTAACTACTAGTAACCTACTATTAATGGGAAGCCTTACTGATGACAAATATTCATTTAACACATATTTTGTATGTTATATGCAATGTATACTGTCTTCTTACAATAAAACATAAGAGAAATTATTAAAAAAATAGGAAGAGAAAATACATTTGCAATAGTATATTGCATTTCTCAACATTCTAAGTTTACACTACTAGTTCGTAAGTTGAATCATCCTATTGAGGTGGTTGGCAACTGATGCTATCGACCTCAATATCAAGCAATTCAACTTTTTATTGAATGTCATGACTGATCTCTGCTTCTTAGGAGCACCCCCAGAATCACCAGCAACATATCATATGGGTTGCATGATGTTTTCAAGGTTTATAATATTACACTAATCATGATGAACAACAGATATCACTTTTTACTATGATACACAATTTACTGGAGTGATAACTTGCTCACAGGGAGATGGTTAGTGTCACTTGGGATGTTCAGTTGATGCTAACAATATTTGAGCTCACCAACAGTAGATGGCCACAAAATTATTATAGCAGTACTGAAAGTACTATGGCTAATTTTATTCAGTTATGATTTAATACTACATCTTTATTTTTATTTACCTTTCTCTCAGCTATGAATGATGCTATGTCCAGTCTGTGTTATGGGCATAATTTTTCATAAATTTTCATAATTTGTATTTTTGCATATTCTTATGGTTGTAAATGATAAAATAGAGTAGTATCAATATACATTTTAAGTATTCATGACAGTATAATCAGTACATATTTCTAGCCTATGTGAATTATTTTAAATTGTCATAAATTTTCAAAATATTTTCCAATGTATTCATTGAAAAAACCCCACATCTACATGGACATACACAGCTAAAACCAGAGTTTTCAGAGTGAACTACATAGCTGTCATTCAAGGATTCTTGCAGCTTATTGGATCTTGAGGTCACTGTTGTGCTCTTTTTCAAGATAGAATAAAGACCACTCCATGTTTATAGCAAAGTGGATTTTTATTCCTATTCTTTGTTTCTACAATTTAATACCTCACATACTTTAAGTTTTCTATGTGTCTTGGGACACCTTTCTTTCTCAAAATACATACACATTTTAAATTGATTAGTTCTTATTATTTTATAGCTTTCAATATTTCTTATGACTTTTAGTGAAAAGCAACAGTTTTCAACAGTTTGTTTATTGAGTCAGATCAGATTAGTGAGGTGTTCTGCAAGCTGGCTGGGGAAGGAGATTCATATATTCCTGAAGTTTACAGAATAATAACATTATATGCTGTGATCCCCAACTAGTTAGTGATGTTCATTTCCTGCTTTGGAGCTTCTGTCAAATGAGAATAATTATGTAGTTTAATCTTTGAACAAAGAATCATTCTCTTTTATATAGAGGTTGCTGTTTTCAATAATGTCTCTGAACTTGAGAAGAATATGCCCAAAGTCAAGAGAAATACATGAGGAAGATGAAGGAAGGGAGACACACATACACATCTTTGTCAGCTCTGGTCTCTTGGCAACTACAGCAGGCAAATATAGAGTATTGCACTGAGCATAATGATGTCCTTTATCTCTTCCCCTCATGTTTTGCAATAGTTGATTAGACTCAAATGGGGCCAGCAAGAGTCTACCTTTTGGAAACTTGAAGTAGAAATTTAGTTATCTCAATATTTTTGTGAATGACTATTATAATAGTAATGTACATATCTCCAGTTTTAGAGATACAAACAAATAGAAAATTACAAAGAATATCCAATCAGTAGAAATTGAGAGACAGATTAAACACTCAAACAGAGATAGAGATGAGGGAGAGCACACAGAAGGTGAATATATGTATTCAGCCATGCAATACTTAAGACAGAAACACTCCCTGAAAAACGTGTTCTTAACTGATTTCTTCCTTGAGTGAACATCGTAGAGTGTGCATACAAATATAGATGGTATACCCTACTATAAACCTAGGCTACATGGAATAGGTAGCTGATTGCTCCTGGGCTGAAATCTGTACAGAATATTACTATGTTGAGAACTGTAGGCACTTTTTAACATAATGGTATTTGTGTACCCAAACATAGAAAAGGTCCAGTGTAAATAGGGTATCAGATTTTTATGGGACCAGGGGTAGATATGATCCATTGTTCACCAATCCATTGTTTTGTGTAAAATGGCTGTATGTATGTATATTTGTGTATGTGTATGCATGTGTGTCTATCCATGTGTACACACACATATGTGCACACACAGAGACAGAAACAGAAAGAGAGAAATGAGGAAATGGTGGCTGTGAATCCTTCTAGCTCCCAGCTCCTGGTTTGAATTCCCAAGGAGATCCCGCTGTCCTCTCTGCTTCTGTGGTCAGGAAAAATTTTCCATATAATATGTGTATAATTCCCTTTTGGCTTAAAATGGATACATGTTCTTCTGTTATTAGGGACCAAATGAATTTTGATGAAGATGTCTCTGCAATGCTTTCTTTATCTTCTGTATTAGTTAGCAAATATGCATGCTCCCTGACATTTTATCAGTGTTTCCAAGTAAGATTAAAAGAGGAATCATATACCACTCCAAATTAGGGCACCCCCACCATACTCCTGTGCCAAAAACCTCTCATAATTTCAGCAGATATTTCTGGTCTAGCCATTTTTGCTTTGTTCCTGAAAAAGACCACAATTTTTAAATATGATTTCTAAGTATTTGAGCTTTTAGATATGAATTTCTCCTTCCCAGTTTTGGGTGAGCTAGACTTACAAATGAGCCACATTTTTATTCACAGCAAAAGTTTATCTATACCCTTCTTGGAAAACATTTTTTTAAAGGATGAAAATATGGAAATACATATTTGACTCAATATTCAGATAGAATAATAATGTCTATGACATAAGATGATAGCTAGATATTTTCAGTAACTATATAAGATTTGCTAAGTTCATTCTGAGTTTTTGGCTGTCAATAATAGTGAATTTACATGAATTTTCCAGTTTATATGGTGTATTAAAATTTTTCTTGCACACTTAATTTTTTTTTTTTTGAGACAGAGTCTTACTATGTTGCTCTCAGTAGAGTGCTATGGCGTCACAGCTCACAGCAACTCCTGGGATCAAATTCTTGGACTTAAGCAATTCTATTACCTCAGCCTCCCAAGTAGCTGGGATTACAGGTGCCTGCCATAATGCCTGGCTATTTGTTTGATATTGTTGTCATTGTTGTTTAGCAGGCCCTGTCCAGATTTGAACCCATCAGCCCATGTGCATGTGACCGGCACCCTAACCACTGAGCAAAGGAAGCCAAGCCCACAAACTTAATTTTTTTAGACTTATTTCTTTTTTGAGCAGTTGCAGGTGGCATGGTTGTAAAAATATGTATGTTGTGAAGGCTCCTCTCATCTGACCATTCTCTGGCTTATTCCCTGTAAGACGCTCCATTCCATCAGATTCTGATTGTTTTCTCCTCTACCCCTTGAGAAATAATTTAGAAAGTTTCTAGAATGTAAACATCTGCAAGCATCGATTTGTTTTCTCTTCAAAGTAGTGCAGTCTTAGCAACAGCTTTCCAAAAACTGGCAGAGCCCTTGTGGGCCCCAACGCTTAGTCATTCTCCCTCTCACCCAACACAGAAATCTAGAGTGACACTTGAGGGCGTTAGCCCAGAGGACTGGAGCTGCCTTCTTCTGTATTCTGATTTGCATTTCTACTCCTGTTTATGAGGAGGTTTCTCAATCTAATTCTAAGAAAGTAGCATTAATGGGACTTTAAGGGTCTTATAGCTGACAAGATTTTTCTGCCAAGTACTTCTGCTTACATTTTTCCCCTCCAAATGCAGACTTTCACTTCAATCTCAGTCTCAAGCAGGGAGGATGACAATCTTACTTTTATGAAAAGAAATATCTGTGTATAACTGTATCTTAGGAGTTTTCTGAGAAGCACATAATAAATCTGCTCTAAGACTCTTCTTTGGCACCTTAACTACTTAAATAACACATATGTTCTATGAAGGTCCATAATTTGAGAAGTCTTTTATTCAAATACAAAGGCAACATCTCTTTAGGCAGAAATCACCTAATATCTCAATAGAGATTAGCAGCTATGCATGGAACAAGCTTTTTAGGTGTGATAAAAAGCGCAGTACCTGATAAGATGTCATGGTGTGAACTAAAGGGAAGATGAGAGAGCAGATCTAAGACAAGTTTGTCCTCATATCCTTGCTCACAGTGACTGCAGGTGGAAGCCAGCCAACCCACCCAGCGTATTCATCTTCAAGTAGAAACAGAACTCTTTGCCTAAATGATCCTGATTCAGTGTCTACCCATTAAACCTTTTAGTTTAATGAAATTGTTTTATAGAATCAAGTATGCTAATGCATTTAAGGTAATAAAAATAGTTACCTGTTTTGCTTTTCATAACTGTTTTTAAAACACACAATATGCTGCATATGAACATATAACTGTTAAATAAACTGTAGCATAAAGAATAGATTGAAGAAAATTTTGTACTCCAATTAGCCTATAATCCCATCATTCAGAATCAGAACACAGTAGTTCTTTCTAGTGTGTCTCTACTAGCTAATATACTACTGTATATACACACAGTGTTCTCATTTTTCACATTATTGTGCTTCAACAAATATCCACTTATTACATAGTTGAGTGAATAACAATTCTAATGCATGTAAACTATTTTATTACACTGAATGAACATTGTTTCTTTCTTTTTCTTCTTTCTTTTCTTTTCTTTTCTTTCTTTTTCTTTCTTTTTTTTTGGTGAGGCAGAGTACAGCCATCTCAGACTCCTGAGCTCAACTGATCATCAGCCTCCTGAGTAGCCGGAGCTACAAGCATGAATCTCAATGCCCAGTTAGTTTTTTCTATTTTTAGTTGAGACAGGGTTTCAGTCTTGCTCAGGCTGGCCCCTTGAACTCCTTTGCTCAAGCAATCCACCCACCTTGGCCTCCCAGAGTGCTTTAGGATTACAGGTGTGAGCCACCATGCCTGGCCTGGATATTGTTTTCTTATTATATTCTTACTAAAATTTTAACTTCATCACCCAAATTCTGTCTTAAAGAGCACAGAAAAATTGACTTTTATATGGCATTATTCCTTTCATAATAATTTTGACTTGACATATCCCAATAGAACCACTGTATAAACAAGAAAGAACATAGTTACAGTGTATGGTAAATTATGTCTAATAGCTTTTCCAAAATTGGCAACAGATTTGTTCTCTAACCCCAACTACAATAGTTTAATTAGTGTAAACAACTTTGGAGAATTGATTTTTAATTTTATATTTTATTCTGAATGAAAAAAAAACTTTTTAAAATTTATTGTTTATTTGCATTCTTTTCTAATAATGAGTATACTGGAGAGTTGTTTATTTTTTTCTTGTTTCTACTCTTTCATGGCACCATCACCTATAGCTGCTCGGCTTTTGGGCTAAGATCAAACATAAAACACCATCAACTATTATTTAGAGGTTTTCTTCATATCTCTGACCTTAACACGAAAGCTTCTGCCTT
This sequence comes from Galago senegalensis, assembly GCA_963575145.1. Lineage (NCBI taxonomy): Eukaryota > Metazoa > Chordata > Mammalia > Primates > Galagidae > Galago > Galago senegalensis. The sequence continues at coordinate 35,807 of CAUYTI010089354.1, forward strand.
ACAAAATGATGAGGACATTACTGAAGCACACTCTTCAGACGTTAAGCGTCAGAATTCACTGAGAAAGTGTAGGGAAGCATAAGCTTGGGGGTGCTGGTCCCCCTTACTCATTTCTTCCTAGAGCAGTGACGGAGCATTCTAGCAGGACTTCAGGGGAAGCTGGAGGAGAGAAAAGACAAGCACTAGGCTATGGAGCTTCTAATCTATACAAGAAGGAAAGACTGGCCCTTTTCATGCTGGGGTTGGGTGTTGGGGTGCAATGGCAGCATAACGTGATAGCACCAGAGCTACAGTCCTATCTTTCCAGCTCATCTTTCTTTCTTTTTTTCTTTTTTTTTTTGCCAGGGCCTGGTTTGAACCCACTACCTCTGGCATATGTGGCTGGCACCCTACTCCTTGAGCCACAGGCGCCACCCAGCTTAGCTTTCTTATTGGTTTAAGCACTAAGTCTTAACTAGTTTCCATGTATTTGGGGGGAAACAACCTGCAAGATACAAAGAAAAGTTAATGTTCATCTTCTTGGACTCCAGTTCTAACTTGTTATCAATTGACTGATTTACTTGTGGTAGGTAGCTTAACCTCTTTGTTCTTTGATTTCTTTATCTCAATGATATTAATATGGAAGTGTTCTAAATACCTTGCACACAAGAATGATTTTATGCAGACTATTTAGAAAATGTTTATGAAGTTAACCAAGCTTTCTGAAAACAGAAAATAATTGTGTCTCCTTTCATACCATTAGTAGAGTCATGTGACATGCATATTCTACCTACTACAATTTTTTTTTTTTTTTTTGCAGTTTTTTGGCCGGGTCTGGATTTGAACCTGCCACCTCTGCCATATGGGGCCAGCGCCCTATTCCTTTGAGCCACAGTGCTGTTCACAGCCCATTACAATTTTGATGTTTAATATTCTTCCCTGCTCAAGTTTTAAAAGCAAAACTGTGAATCCAGGGCAGTGTCTGTAGCTCAAAGAAGTAGGATGCTGGCTTCATATGTCAGAGATGGTGGGTTCAAACCTGGAGCCTGCCAAAAAGTGCAATGAACCCTGGATATCCAAAACTATTCATTCTGATTAATCTAGGAGTAGAAGTGTATGTGTTATTTTTAAATGAAACAAAAAGCCCTGAAAGATAATATATTGGTGCCCATGATAACTAGGTCTTCACTGAGTTAGCTAAATTCCATAAGAGAGAGAGGGAGAGATTTATTCAAGTTTCATTTAAGAATTAGTAAAATAAAAACAATTTCATGGATTATCTTCTTCTTAGGCTGTCAGCATTCTAAAATCAATATTTTATATTGAGTTGTACAATTAAGAATAATTCATTTTAGCTTTACTTTCTACGTAGTATACCATTGTTTTAAAAACAGAAAAATATTAATGTTCTGTATTCTTAAAAAAGAAAAAAACTTAGATTCACATAGAAACAACTGTGTAGGACCATTACTGTTGGATATTTAATTCCCTTCTGCTTAATATCAATTAAAAAAAGAGAGAATAAAGTGACTAGCACCTAGAATAGTTTTTCTTCATTACATGTGTCTATTTGCTTGCTATGTAGGTCTTGGGGATATACAGCCTGGGGTCATCATTTAATTCTTTATATGAATAAATCAGAGAGCACAGTGGAGCAAACACATCTTTATTCTAAATAGAATCTAAATTCTAGTTAATGCAGAAATAACTAAAATTAATGAATTCCCATTTATCATTGTATCAATTTATTGAGTATTTATTTTGTGCATCAAATGCATTGCAAGATCTGTGGACTTGAGGTGTCACAATAAATAATGATAAGGTCACAGGATTCATGAAATTACAATCTAGTGTTGATTCCATGAATAAATAAAATAAGAAAAAAAACATAAAATGGTTTATGTTATTGGACCCTAGCCAATGCATGACAAACTTAGGCTGACCTTAAGAAGATGAACCAATATTTGTAGTGTAGAGAGTTAGGCACAATTTGCCATTGTTGGCTAAAAAGTGTTTTTTTAATTTCTATTGAATACTAGCTATAATTATAATATTTAGCAGTTTTCAAAACTTTGTTTAATTAAATGTGCTGTGGCCTAGATAAAGTTTTTAAATTGCATATTTGTGAAATTCTGAAAGGTAAACTTGCTTGACACACACTGATGTCTTAGGAAATTCAAACTGTCTGTACATAACATAAATTAGTGTCTGGAGTCTCTAGAGAAAGATTGCCTGCTGCATTCCCCTGCTAGCTGAGAGCATATTGACAGACACTGGGCAGGTGTTCTGCTTGTGCCTCTGCTTTGGGCCATTGTTTGCAGGTTGGCGTCTCTCCTGGTAATTTGCTGGCTGTCTCCTCACTGGCTGCTCCTGCATTAGGTGGCACTGTCAAACTTAGGTTAACAACGCCTGCTTACAATGGTCAGGAATGTCCATCTCAGCTGGGCATGGTGACATCATGCCTGTCATCCCAGCTACTTGGGAACTAGAACCAAAAGGACTTTTGTGACCACAGGTTCAGTATCAGTCTGGAACACATAAGGAGAACAGGTCTCTAAAAATTCACAAACTTGGCTAGGCATGATGGTATGCTCTGTAGTCCCGGCTGCTCCTGCTACTGAGGCAGGAGGATGGCTTGAGCTATGATAGCACCACTGCACTCACTGCAGCATGAGAAACACAGTGAGACCTTATCTTTAAACAAAACAAAACAAAACAACAAAACAAACAAACGAAGTCTAACCCAGGTCTCTCTACTAAGTTCCAGAATCATGTATGTATGTGTGAGTGTGTGTGTGTGTGTATATATATATGTAATTATATTACATATATAAACACACAGCCATACACACACACACACACACACACACACATATACAGGGTGGCCATAAAGTTCATGGGCAATTTTAAATGGCACATGAACTTTATAGCCACCCTATATACATACACATATATAAATGATTATATATATTTATATATGAAAAATAATTTATGTGTGCATATATATACATATATATAATGTATGTATGTGTGTATATATACATATATATGTATATATGTGTGTGTGTGTGTATGTGTATATATATATATATATATATATATATTTAGAGAGAGAGAGAGAGACATGTGGTCTTGATCTGTCACCTGGGGCTAGAATGCAGTGGCCTCATCTAGCTTACAGCAACCTCAAACTCCTGGGTTCAAGCAATCCTACTGTGTCATCCTCCCTAATGTGTGGAACTACAGAAATAGCTCATTAAACATGAAATGTTTGATTTCCAATCAAAATTTTAGCTTATTATATCTCAGACAAGAAACAGTAGAATTGATCAAAGGATGTGGCTAAACTATCGACACAGTTTTTCCAGCTTAATGGTTCATGCCAATAGCAAAGAAGCCTGGAGAGCAGTGGTGATGAAATGGCTAAAGGTGTTTTGCACAGTTTATTGCATATTGGCTAAAGGTGTTTTAGCTTCTGGTCTGAAGCACAGAAGAAGTGACATGATGTCTGGTGAAGATGGTGGATGACAGAGATTTTGTTTCCAAGTCCATCTTCTGTAGTTTGAGCAATACCATTTGTGCAACAGTGTTGTCTTGCAAGAGGATTGGCCATCTCTACTGACCAATCTCAGCTGACTGCAAGCGTTCTCATCCTGTCATCTAATCTGCTTACAGTAGACATCTGATGTAATCAATTGACCAGGTTTCATGAAGCTGTATTGGATAATACCAATACTGGAAAACCAAATAGACACCATTAGCTTTTTGAAAGAATATTTGGTTTTGAATTGTGTTTCAGCATGTCTTCTTTATCCTGCCATTGTACTGACTTCTTGTAATTGTCAAAAAGAATCAATTTTCCTTCACACATCATAATTCAGTGGAGAAATTATTATCCTTTATGTCGTGACAGCAAAGAAATGCAAGTTTCGAGACGATTTCTCTTCTGATGTTCATTTAATTCACATAGAACCCATCTATCCAGATTCTTTACCTTGTCTATTTGTTTCAAATGGTCCGATATTGTTGGAATATTAACATCAAACCCTGCTGCTCATTTATGCATGGGTTGGGGTGGATTCGCTTCCACTACAGCTTTCAGCTCATCATTACCCACCTTGGTCTCAGATCTTCCATGTGGTTCATTTTCAAGATTAAAATCATCAGAACAAAACTTCTCAAACCATTGAGGTACTGTGTATTCATTAACCACATACTACCCAACTTGTTGATTTTTCAAGCTGTCTGCATTGCATTTGTTCCATGATGGAACTCATATTTGAAAATAACACAAATTTTTGACTTATCTATGGTTTCACAAAAGTTGCTCTAAAAAACTTTGAAAGATAATCACAAGTCAAAATGGGTATTTGAAAGACTGAAGATGTATCTTCAGAAATAAAATAAAACAAGAAGTGCCAATGTGAAATGTCAGAGCTATCAAATGTCAAACTTAGTACTAAAGGAAATCAGACATTTCATGCTTAATAATCTACCTTCGGGAGTATCCTGCAGGTCTTTAAAATCAACAAGTCAAATAAATGAGATTTTCATTCCCCATTCTACCTTCTTAAACTTGTTTTTCCTTCTAGGCTTCCTCAATAACTATTAGGCTGTGGAAGAAAGATAGGAATTATTCTTGAAACTAAACTACAGTATGGCATATACACAAGATGTGTAATGGCTCGAATTGGGAGGAAAAAAGCATAATTTCTTAAAAAATTGTTATGAGCTGATATTTCTAGCCAAACTGCAACTCTCTTCTCTACAGTAGTTCATGGATTCAGGCTCCATCTAACCCTTACGATGACCCCTTGGCCTTCTCTGCATTTAAACAGTAGTGGGGGAGAGAAAATGTAAGGGAAACATAGACTCTGGAATGGTCCCACATTTCTTCTGTTTAAATTCCATTGGCAGGGGCTAAACACCTCTATGAGTATTTCATACTAATTGTTTTATTTTGTATACTTTTGGTAGTTGTTGTCTGTGCTCTCAGTATTGCTACTTAAAAACAAACTGAGATTAAAAACCATAGTATATTTTAATATAAACATACACCTGAAACAATATTTGCAACACAAGGTGTAAATCCCTTGGTACATAAATATGCAGCTATTTCTCATTCATTGATCAGTTCTACCATTATTATTTTAGTACCTACTATTCAGGTAATATCCTAGGAGCTAAAAATATGTTAGTGAACAAGACACACTGTTCCTTTGTGAAGTTTATGCATTAAATGATGGAGGCAAGAAATAATTGAGTAAATACATGTATAGCTCCAGGGTCAGGATGATAAAGAATGTCAGACCAGGAAGATTTATATAAGTTTTGCAGAGAGGTCCTCATTGAAAAGGTGGCATTTGATAAAAAATGCCTAAAGGAAGGGGGGAAAATCCATGCAGATATCCTAGGGAAGGTCACTCTCCACAGAGAGAAGAGCAGGTGAAAGGTCCTAAGAAGAAGACACTCTTTGGAATTCACACTTCAGTAAGGAGCTGGTGCAAAATGAATCAGATAGGAAATTGGAGATGTAGCAAGGGTCTTGATCTTACTGATTTTATGGACCAGAGTAAAAGTATATTTTTCAGAATGAGATGGGAATATTTGAACCAAGGAATAAGGTGATCAGACAACTTCTAAAATATTTTTATATTGTGTGAAGAACAGATTAAAGGGAAGTAAGGTGGAAGCGAGGAGAGGAGAGTCAATTGTGAAACTATGGTAGTAACTGAGGGGAGCAATGATAGTGGCTTTAACCTGGTGGTAGCCATGGAGAGGATAATGTGGTCACATTCTGGATATTTTGAAAGTAGACCCAAGGAACTTGCCAGATGGCTGGAAACAATTTTTCAATGTGGTTTGAAAGAGTGAGCAGTCAATGGTGGCTCTCATATTTAAGGTCTGATAATGTCATTAATATATTTCTGGTTGTCCTTGAACTAAAAGAATATCTTTTCTATTCTTTTTTTTTTTTTTAAGAGACAGAATCTCACTTTATCACCCTCAGTAGAGTGCCATGGCATCACAGATCACAGCAATCTCTATCTCCTGGGCTTCAGGTGATTCTTTTTCCTCAGCCTCCTGAGTAGCTGGGACTACAGGAACCCGCTACAATGCCCAGCTATTTTTTTCTTGCAGTTTTGGCCAGAGCACATGGGGCCGGCACCCTATTCACTAAGCCACAATCTCCACCTATCTTTCCTATTCTTGATAAATGAAAGAAATATACTTTACGTCCTTTGCATTTGGGTATGGACTCATGGTTTTCCTTAGCCACTGAGATATGAATAGTAAAGAAATAATGACACTTTTTCATAGTGTTCTTACCTATATGTGATTCACTAACTACTCTTTATCTACCTGCCCAAACGGGCAATGTTATGGATGTTGGTTATCTGTCAGCCTGGATTCTAAAGTGAGGATAACGTGGGGCAGAATCCTCAGCCCATGCCAAAATTGATCTAGCACAAAAGAGAAAGACAGGTTTGTTATTTTAGTTCACCAAAATTCTGGAGGCTCTTTGTTACTTCATCATAACCTACCCAACTTATGATTAGTATATGTGAGCAACTGGAAAGATGGGATCACTATTACTGAGATTGGAAATGAGTTGGACAGGCTAAATTGCAGTTAAGTCTATTAGAAATCCAAATATAACGGTGCATAGGCAATTAAATATAAGAATATTGAGTTCAAGGTAGAGGTCTTAGCTGGAGATAAAAGTTTGGAATCCATCAAAATTGAGTGTTTAAAACATGATTGCATGAGATGAATAAATGACTGAGTATAAACAGATAAGAGTAGGGATTCTAAAATTAAGCCTGAGGCATGTCTACATTTTGAAGTCATAGGTGGGAGGAAGTAAAAAACTGAAGACTGAGTGGGAATTTCCTATAATGCAGAATCCATGGTCTGTTCAAAGTTTTAAAAAATGTTAAAATGGAGCAAATTACCAACTATGCTAAGTGCTGCTGCGAATTTAAATAAGATGTAACTAAAAAATTTGCCATTGCCCCATATTCTTGGACTATAATTGGGTTATAGCTTTCGTATGAAAACTATAAATTAGTTTCATAGTAGGGCTGTGTATATATGGGAAAAGGGGAAAGGGAGGGGGGAAGATAGGTGGAGGAGGGCGATTGGTGGGACCACACCTACGGTGCTTCTTACAAGTGTACATGTGAAACTTATGAAATGTAGAATATAAATGTCTTAACACAATAACTAAGAAAATGCCATGGAGGCTATGTTAACCAGTTATATGAAAATATTTCAAATTCTATATAAAACCAGCACATTGTACCCTATGACTGCATTAATGTACACAGATATGATTTAATTTAAAAAAATTGCCATTGGATTAGCAATGTGAAGATCATCTGAGACAATACAGAGGCTCTGTCCATAGGAGTCAAGGAGTAACTTGGCCAGAGTGGGTTGCAGTGAAATAGTAAAGATAGGAAGTGTGGAAACTTTTAGGGAACAGTTTTGCTCTACATTGTTATCTTAAAAATGGGAACAATATCTGAAATTGAATGTATCCCAAGAGAGTATTTTTAAACTATACTGCAGTTTTTGAAGTAGATGGAGGTGATATAGCTGAAAGGCAGTTATTGATGGTGCAGAAAAAAAGGAGAGAAGGAGAAACTGTGGGAACAATACCATTTGATGGACAGTAATGGTTGTGATTTAACATCTCAGGAGGAAGTTTAGCTTATCCGGTGCCTGTACCCTTCATACCTAGTAAGTGGAGGAAATTCAGAGTGAATGCCTGTGTGCCTATTGTACATATGACATACAACTACCAATGCATGTGGGTCGGTACGTGCACTGGTGAGTATGTGTGCAAGTTTTTTCATGACTGTTTCTTTTTTTCAGTTAAAAGAGAAAGCAACATAGTCTGCTCAGGGTGAGGATATTGGGCATTTGAGGAGTATGAAGAGTGAAAAGGAACCTGTAAATGTGAAAATCTGAGCTGGAAAGGGAATGTGCTCTAATCCATTCTGGGCTGTTATCACAGAATATCTGGGACTTGGTACTTTGTAAACAAGGGAAACTGAGTTCTCACAGCTCTGAAGCTTGGGAAGTCCAAGATCAAAGTGCCAGATGGTTGACTACCTGGCGAGGGGCTCAGTCTCTGCTTCCCAGATGGTGCCTTAAATGCTGTATCCTCCAGAGAAAAGGATCATTGCGTCCTTCCATGGCAAAAGAGCAGAAGAGAATGAAGCCACTCCTGCAAGATTTTTTTTTAATAGCAGCATTAATCCATTCATCAGGGCTACACACACACACACACAAACAAACAAAAACCCAAAAACACCTCTCAAGATTATTGCATTGGAGATTACGTTTCCAGCACTTAACTCCCAAGATGGACACACGCAGCCCACAGCAGTCATATTTACGTGTTCTTTTCTAGTCCAAGTTCAGTTGTCTAGTTAAGGTGCAGAGTTGACAGAGAAATGAACAAACCCAAGGTGGTTGTATTATGTATTATAAAGAGCGCAGGGGTCAGGGAGAGCATATGTGAGAGAGCAGTAGAATGTGGCCTGTTGCAGGAGGAAATACAAGCTTTGAAGTCTTGAAAGACATAGAAATTAGTGGAATCATAGGTTGTTACTGTGAAACAGGTGATTGAATTGTTTGAAGCATCTTATTAGAGGGAGTGGAGAAAAAGTTAAGTAGCTGATAGTCTGACCATTCGAAGAGATATGCTACTTATTGTTTTTGACAATTATTATAATTATTCTTATTACTGTTGATAATGAGAAAGTAGAGAGTTTTGGAGATAGTGAAATATCACACACTCTGCAATCATAATTCCCTGCTAAAGGAGGAAATATTACAAGTGTTAAATAGATAATCATTATTCAATTCTTGTAGTTAATGTGCTTATGGGCTGTTTGCCTTCACAATTTCTCCATTGAATTCTCACTTTGTGAAAGTGATTACTGTTGTAACAAAAAGTAAGCCCTAGAGGAAGAAGATAATCTTCTTCATGCCTATTTAATTCTAAGCTCTATATGTTTTTAAGAGGAATAAACCAAGGCACACAAAACAGCTATTTAAATTAATCAGCCCTGCTGACTCTGATCTAAATACTTATAACTAAATATATATCTTTCAGTTCATAAAAACTTGGAAATAATTATACCCAGAATCCCTTAAAATGCATTGCTAAAATCCCAACATAGATATAATTTCCTCTATAATCATATTGTTTAAGTTGTGAAATATTTTTATATTCAAACATATATATATATATATATACATATTTTATATAAGAAATAGTCCCCCCAAAAGACAAATTTTAGTATGGCTAGCACTTTTTTTAAAATGAGAACATGAAGTTTAATCTGAAACATAAAGCTGAATGAAATATGAGAGAATAAATTGACTCAATGTACAGACAATTAAGCTTTCTGTTTCCTTCTTACATGATAAATAGTTTAAGTGAAAACCATGGTAATACAGTGAAAAGAATGAAATGGACCAGGGATAAAATTGTGTCTTCCATCATTTTTTTATGGGACAATTTCCTAAGACTTAATTTTCTCACATTTGTACAATGAGAAATTTTCTGTCCTTTCTTTTGCTCTCTTATTTTCTTTTTCTGAAAAGGCTTAACATTTTATAGAAAACAGAAACAGGTTTTAGTTCAATTTTACTTAATATTAATTAAACCTTTAAGAAGAGTGTCAAAACAGCCATTATTTAACCTACTCTATTCTGATTATTGACCTTACATCTGCTTTTATTAATCCTCAGATATTTTGCTAAAAGTTTCAGCATTCACATAATCTCAAGAAGTATTCTTTTATTATATTGTATCATACATACAGAGAATTATACTGAAAAGGTGTATATTTATAGTTTTTCTTATCATACTAAATACCCATGTAACCAGCAATTACACAGCATCCGTAAGTAATTTCCTTTAAGATACCCCTCACCCTCCATAGTAGAATAACCACTAGGGTGACAAAGATTAAGTTGTCTGGTTTTTAAATTCACATAAATGCAGACATATTACTATATGCAAACTTTTATGTCTACCTCTTTGCCTCTATATTTTGTTTGTGAGTTTTATCCATGTTATTATATATAATACATATATCATTTCTTTGATTTTTGTATTTTTTATAGAAGGAATATGCCAATATTATTTACTTTCTGGTGTTAGTGGACTTTGGGGTTGTTTCAAATGGTTAATTTTATACACAGTGATGTCTGAACGCTCTTGTGTTTGTTTTTATATAGACGTATACTTGTACATGTGTCTATATTTCATTCAGTTGACCCTTGATTATAACAGGTTTGAAGTGCATGGATCCTTATATGGATACCCAGATTTTCTTCTGCCTCTGTGACCCCAGAGATAGCAAGACCGGCTCCTTCTAACCTGCTCCATGTGAAGCCTACAAAGCTGCAGAACTGCAGCATGATTCACTTCCACTTGATGAATAGTAAATTTATTTTCTCTTTTTTATTATTTTCTTAATAATATGCTCTTTTATACAAAAAATAAAACATAAAGTATGAGTTTATTACTTACATTACAATAAAGCTACACAGACCCGCGCGCGCACACACACACACACACGTATAAACACATAGCTCAGATGGTCATTCCAGAAAAAGAGTTGCAAAATGACTTTGAAGGGTGGGCAAGGCACTTATATCAGTACATAGCTTCCCAAAGGGAGTGGTATTGGCAATGATGTGTGCAGCACTTTTTCTTGGATGAATTTTAAACTTCATTGTCAGACCTTGTGTGTACCTGTGATATGTGGTTTGTAAATTCAGCATGCAAATGTTTCTCATTTTAGATACTACTGAATTGTCCTAAAGATTGAAACAGGGCAGTGCCTGTGTCTCAATGAGGAGAGGGCCAGCCACGTATACCAGAGGTGGTGGGTTCAAACCCGACCCAAGCCATAAACTGAAAAAAAAAAAAAAAAGATTGAAACAATACCCATTCCCACCACCAGCATATGATGGCTTCGTTCCTCTGCATATTTGCCGACATTTGGGTGTATAATTATTTTAATGAGAGTATACTGAGGACTAATGATGTTAAATATCTTTTAGAATCTTGGTGGTCATTCAAGTAACTTCCTTTAAAAGAACCTATTACAAAGGAGGCGCCTGTGGCTCAAAGGAGTAGGGCGCCAGCCCCATACTCAGAGGTGGAAGGTTCAAACCCAGCCCAAACCCTCCCCCCCAAAAAAAAGAACCTGTTACAAATTGTGCTGTTTTGGTATTTATCCTTTGTTATATTATTGATTTTAAGAGTTCTTTATAAGCTCTAGATATAAATCATTTGTTAGATGTATGTATCAATTTTTTTTCCTCCCAATACATGGATAGATTTTTATTATCTGAATTGTGTCTTTATTTATTTATTTATTTTGAGACAGAGTCTCAAGATGTCACCCTGGCATCACAGCTCACAGCAACCTCAAACTCTTGGGCTTAAGCAATTCTCTTGTCTCACCCTCCCAAGTAGCTTGGACTACAGGCGCCCACCACAACATCCTGCTATTTTTTTTGTTGTTGTTGCAGTTGTCATTGTTGTTTTAGCTGGCCTGGGCCATAATTGAACCCTCCAGCCTTGGTGTATGCAGTAGGTTCCTTTAGATAAATAAATATTCTAATTTTTAAGGTATAATGAGTGATTGTTTTTCTTAGGAGAAGTAGATATTAATGTCAGATTTAAAATATTATGTGCCTATTCCAAGACCATGAAGTACTCTGCTTTGCTATAAAAGCTTGATTATTTTGCCACTTTCCTTTAGATCTATTATTGTTTGAAGCACTTCCAATTTCTACAACTGCTAAGAGAGGTATTGCAACTTGAGAGTTAAGGGATGGCCAAACACAACACTCAATAATGGACAGACAAGACTGAAAAAAAACAAGTTTACTAGTAACTTGTGTTTACAGCATAGAAAAAGAGGACATGACACACAGTTTCACATGGAGGTCTTACTTGGCAACAGAATAAACATACAGAAACAGGCTTAGTGGTGTCAGGAGAGTACTTGTCCTCTGACCCAGTGTGAGAAGGTAATTGACTTGATTTTTTTGTTTGTTTGTTTGTTTTTGAGACAGAGTCTCACTATGTCACCCTCAGTAGAGTGCTATGACATCACAGCTCACAGTAACCTCGAGCTCTTGGGCCCAAGCAATTCTTTTGCCTCAGACTCCCAAGTAGCTGGGACTACAGGCAACCACCACAATGCCTGGCTTTTTTTTTTTTTTTGCCCATTTTTTTGTGAGCAAGATATTGACCCAGCTATTTTTTGGTTTTAGGTGTCATTGTTATTTGGCAGGCCTGGGCTGGGTTTGATTCCATCACCTCTGGTGTATGTGGCTGGTGCCTAGCCACTGAGCTACAGGCACTGAGCCATGATTGGCTTGCTTTAAATGTTTTGTGGCCTAGCAGGGCAATGAAACATGCTAACCAGGGGTTCTTAGGAACTGTTCCTGCTTCCCTTAAAAAGAATCTTTTTTGTTAAGAGACCCCTTTTAAGGGAGCAAAATGGGGAGGGATCTTGTCATTAAGCCATCTGACACCATCCTCCACAGTGTTGCCAGAGGTCAAGACAGCACAAAATTTTGGACCTTAATTTCAGATTTTATACCAGGATGATCAAATTGAAATTTATCATCTTTTTCCATATAACAATTTAATGTATTTAAACTTTCATTGAAGAAACAACTACCATATTTTTCCATGTATAACGTACACTTTTTGCTCAAACTTTTGAAGGAAAAAGGATGCAAATTATACAGGGGAAATACTAATTCTGTATTTATACAAATGTTTTTAATTCTTTTATTTATGCTTATGTATGAAAAGTGTAATTCTAGGAAGTAATAATGACATCTGTATACAAAATAACACTTTGGAACACCATAATTTGTTTAGCTGAACTTATGAGAAACTTGGAATGAAAGCATTTTCCGCCAAAGAAGAGTGATGTATTCCTCTTCAGATGCTTTGGGCAAGAGCTAACAATCTAGCTGATATGTTTACAAAAACTATTAGAAAATCTCTTGGAAAATATTGAAATGGTTTTCATAAACTACAAGCTTTAATGAACAGTAAACACGCTAAAGAGCATGGCAACAGAGCCGCTGAGAGACACTTTGGACCTCTTCCCACAGGTAGTATCCCCAGATCATGGAAACAACAGGAATAAAAGCTTCTTCAGCTTCTTCAGCTTCTTCAGCCAAGACAGAAGAAGGCAAGGACGAAAACATCCAAAGTGGTGAGAGGTGGCATAGGAGGGAAAGAATTGGATTCTGGCAAAGCATCAAAATGAGAGCTCTGCTTCAACAGAGCAAAGATTAGATAAGAAGAGGGTAAAAGGATTGTACAAATAACAAAAAAACAAAAACACAAACAAAAACAATGATTTCTCAGGGACACCTAAATGGTGCTTTAACATTTTGAAGAGAGATGGTTTGAGCATGAGGACATAAAACTTGCCCCCAAACTTCCAAAAGCCTATGAGAATCAAGTTTTGGCAATTCATTCTTGTGTTATCAATCTTTGAAAGACTTACAACTTTGAGTTTTCCTTGTTTTTTATCACTTCAAAGCCCATGTTACACAAAGCACAAAAGTATTTGCCATGGACTTGAAAGCCCAACTTTCTGTGATATCTGGTGGTCTAACTAGCCAAGTGCAACCTCTTGGTGTGTCAGTAAATAAGACTTTTAACTCTAATGAAGAAAGGGTGGGTATTGTGGATGCAGCCAGCTAATAATGATTTAACTATGGGCAGAATCAAGAAAGCCCAGGTTTGTGACTGGAACCTAAGATCATGGAATAGGGTCAAGAAGGAAGTGGTCGTGAAATTGTTTAAAAAAAGTGTCATTAGCAATTCTATGGATGGGAACTGAGGATAATAAAATTTACCAGGATGAGGAAAGTGACCTTCTGATGATACCAGTAACGTAGAACTTGAAGATGAAATTTCTGATACTGACAAAGAAAAAAGCTCTTTATATTTTATGATACACAAATACTGGGAATTTTTCTTTTTTACCAGTACATACAATTTTATGTATTTTGTATCTATTCTTGTGTTTTATAATTAGTTGTTATATTAAATTTCTTGTACAATAATGTGTTGAAAAATAAATGCTGAAATTCCTTTATAATAATACAAGTACCTAAATATAAAACACATTACTTAGAAATAAAAACAAATCAGGAGGCATCACAGACTTCAGGTTATATTACAAATCTATTGTGATCAAAACAGCATGGTACTGGCACAAAAATAGAAATGGAGATATATGGAATAGAATAGAGATTCTAGAGATGAACCCAACCACATATCATCATTTGATCTTTGATAAGCCTAACAAAAACACACACTGGGGAAAAAAATCCCTACTTAGCAGATAGTGCTGGGAGAATTTGCCAGAAACCTGTAGAAGACTGAAACTGGACCTCACCTTTCACCACTAACAAAAATTGATTCTCATTGGATAAAAGATTTAAACTTAAGACATGAAATTATAAAAGTACCAGAACAGAGTGCAGGGGAAATAGTTGAAGATATTGGCCTGGGAAAATATTTTATGAGAAGGACCCCCCTTGACAATTAAAGCAGCATCAAAAATATTTTTCTGGTATTTGATCAAGTTAAAAAGCTTCTGCACACCTAAGGGCACTGAAAGTAAATCAAAAAGACAACCTTCATAATGGGAGAAGATTTTTGCAGGTATGTTTCTGACAAAGGCATAACAACTAGAATCTCCAGAGAACTCAAACTAATCAATAAGAAAAGAATAATAAACAACCCCACTTCTTTGTGGGCAAGAGACTTGAACAGAAACTTCTCGAACATGACAGGCAAATGACCAATACACACATGAAAAAATGCTCATCATCTTTAATCTTCAGAGACATGCAAATTAAAACCACTTTGAGATATTATCTAACTCCAGTAAGATTAGTTCATATCATAAAATCCCCAAACTGCAGATATTGGCATGGATGTGGAGAGAAAAGAATACTTCCACAATGCTGATGGAATTGCAAAATAATACATCATTTTTGGAAAGAAGTATGGAAAATTCTCAAGGAACTAAAAGTTGACCTACCATTTAATCCTGCAATACCATTAGTAGGTATCTATGCAGATGATCAAAAATTATTTTACAACAAAGAAATTTGCACGAGAATGTTTATTGTAGCCCAATTCACAGTAGTAAAGTTGTGAAAGCAGCTTAAATACCCATCAACCCATGAATGGATAAAAAAAACCGTGGTATATGTATACCATGGAATGTTATACAGCCACAAAAAGAGGCAGATTTTACATCTTTTATGTTTACCTGGATGGAGCTAGAATTATATTCTTCTTAACGTATCTCAAGAATGGAAAAGAAGTATCCAATGTATAAACTATTTAAATACAAGCAATGTATAAACACTCACACATTCATGACACTCACTTGTATGCAAGCAATGTATAAACACTCACATATTCATACAAATGATAAAACACAAAGATAGTTCAGAAAGAAAGAGGGGAGAGAACAAAGAGGGAATAGTAAGGAGGAAGGTGAGTGAAGGGAGGTTATTTGGTGGGATCTCACCTAATGTACACAATGCAAGGGTACATTTCAAAACAACTAGGAGTATATTATAAATGTCTTAGCATAAAAAATAAGTAAATGAGGTGATGGTTATGTTAATTAGTTTGATTTAAGAATTCTCCATGGTATATCAACTCATCACATTGTACTCCATAAATGTATAGGGTTATAATTTAATAAAAAGTAAAAAAATACATCATCCCTTTAACACATCTAATGAACTATAAATACCAGAGCAATTTGGTACATCATCTATTAAACAAATGAACAAGTTCTTAAAAAAAATAAATGAAATGTTTCTCATTATATAAAAAAAAATTGAGTTAAAAGAAACAGTTTTTTTCCTTGAAAGTTTGGGCTAAAAACATGGATGCCCATTATCCATGGGAGCACATTATATAAAATGCAAAATATGGTATTTCACAGCGTCATCACTCATTTCATAGACAAATTAATATTATGTGTATGTCTATTTCTTTTTTTTTTTGAGTTTTGGGCTGGGGCTGGGTTTGAACCCACAACCTCCGGCATATGGGGCCGGTGCCCTACCATTTTGAGCCACAGGTACCACCCTGTATGTCCATTTCTGATATCTATTCATTTTCACTGTATATTCTCAATTCCTATGATAGTTTATGCAGTATTAATTATCGCTCTGAAATAAATCTTCATGTCTCATTTAATAGAAATATTCAGCATGAGTCAAATTGGATGGATAGCTATATACCCACTAGGCAGCTGATAAGCCCTGAGGTGACATATATTCTGCTTATATTGTGTGCATTTAACTGTAACAGCAACACTGTAACATTAACTGTAACAGCAACACTGTGTAGCACTGTGTAGCAAGAAGATATGTGATAGGGCACAACAGACATCCTATTTCATGGTGTATTTGTCTGTTGTGCCATTCAGATCTCTTTCCATCCTACATAAAGCCCTGTCTTTCACAGAACCTTCAAAGCAGTGGTCAATCACACAACCTACCAGCGTCTTAATACAGGAGAGATAGAAAAAGGCACACTTCGGTTATAAAACGTCTAAGACTATGATTTGTTTTTATTATTTTCCTTCACCACCATCCAGTCTAGCTTTTCCGTACTTACTTACACTCAGTCAGAATTTTAATAAACCTGACCATATCCCCAAGGGTTTGGGATTATTTGTACACCTTTTTCAGTCTGTAGTTGCTGTGCTTGTCTGTGGACCACGTTCACTCAGGATGGGAAGATTGAAGACATGACTCCCTTGTATACTCATTATTGCACCCATTTTCTAGCAACTTTAGTTCTTTAGGTTATTTAAAGTCAATTATTCCATCCATATCTTAGCTCATTTCCTTGATTGTTAATCTGCTGGCATATCATATCTTCAGGTTGAGTGGAACTTATACATACTGTGTACTCATGTAAAAGAAGTCCTCTTCCAGGAACAAGTACTTCCAATTTGGTTCTGGAATGGTGTGAGTTTTCTATCTTTCTCTTGCTTGATCATGTCACTCTTACTTTTTGGGTAAAGCTCCATGTGTAGATTGTTGGTGCAATAAAAATATTACATCTAAGAAACAGCATCCCAAGTTTTAGGGGATAAAGTTCATGAATGCTTTATGTTATTTTTGTAATAGAACATTTCATCATTCTCCAGATGAATGATGAAAATAATAGAACTCTATTGACCTTTCTTTTCCAAATGTAGTAGTTTGTAAGTATCAGTGATGACTATTGTTTCCATGATGGGAAATTTTCTAAGCCTGAGAAAAATGATAGATTGTGTTTATGTCTCCTCATCTATTCTCAAATCAACCCTTATTTTGGGGGTTGATTTATTTATTACTCATTCTTATTTAAGTATGTAAGTAGTTTAGCTACTTTCAGGGACATAGTATAAGAGAAGATAAGTGATCCCCATGGCCAGATACTCATAGTTTGGCATCCTTTGACAGAAAATAGTCTCTGAGGTGGGGGATAATCCATTTTAAATCCATGTTGTTATAGTGGGCATCCTATAAACCTTCCCACGGTTGTGCAAGCAGATTTGTTATAAACATAGAAAACAGTCACATCCAGAGTAGATGTCAGTTCTGATAAGGAAAAGAGTACTGGCCCTTCAGACTGATGGGCTGGATTCCAGTGTGTGAAATACCAGGACTCCTGCCACATTGGACTTTCAGTAAGTCCAATGTATCAGCCTTACTGAGTGGACTATCTTTGGGGACAATGCTCTAGGTTGAGAAATACAGCATTAGAGGGTTTATTTACTCTTATTTTGAACTGATAATTATCAGTAAGTGAGATAACCCACCAATATGTAATCCCATCACATTTAAGAGCTCGTAAGGACCTGTACATTACATTAATTAATGAACATTAATTAACGAACATTACATTAATGTTCATGTACATTACATTTTATTTTCACATGTATGAAAGAAAATATGTTATTTTAAAGAGAAAAAATTAAGTTTTTCTAAAAAAAAGCAAAGGACTGGCTCTATTATGAAGGGTACATTGTTAGAGGAAAAACACATTTTTCTCACTTACATGAACTAAAGAATAAGAACTTAGTGAGAATTCTATATGAAAATGTAGAAAGAAGTCTCTACCTTTTTCTTTTTTTTTATGTTTTATAGAATCAGGACATGGGGTACAATGATAGAAAAGGTCATTCTTATTCTATACATTTAGAGACTTATTATCCTCAGGGATAAACAAAATGCTGAAGGACTGATCAAAGCAAACTAAAATAAATTATTGAGTCAGTATGTCCATGGACAGGTAGTATAAAAAAAGGCAGTTTCAAATGGAATGAAAATGAAAAATCTTTTGCACTAAATCATGCTCTTCATCTAAAAAAAAAATACCTTCATATGTTGACAAAGGGTGACTTTGACTGATGAATTTTGCTGTGGTTTACATGTCAGTATCTAAGCCTGTCAGTCAGCTCATACTCATCAACTATCAGGAAAATTGGAGTTTCTGCACTCTATTGACCTTTCTTTTCCAAATGTGGTGGTTTGTTAGTATCAGTGATGACTATTCTTTCCATGATGGGAAATTTTCTAAGCCTGAGAAAAATGATAGATTGTGTTTATGTCTCCTCATCTATTCTCAAATCAACCCTTATTTTTTGGATTTATATCTTCTGAAGTCCTTTTTTCTTTGCAGTCTCATTATATTTATATTTTATTCTTTAAAATTTCAGATTAGTATGAGAGTACAAATTATTAGGTTACATTGTTTGCAGTTGTTAGCCCAAACTGTACTTGACCCTTTCATCTAGGAGGTGTGCCTTATACCCTAACACTGTGCCCATTAGGTGAGATCACACCAATCCCCTCCTCCTCGAATTCCCCTCCTCCTTTCACCCCTCCCACTTGAATTTAATTGTTTGTCTCTCCTATGAGGGTGTAGTTGTTCATCAACTGGTTTCATATTAGTATTGAATACATTGGTTACTTGCTTTCAAGTGCTAGATGTATTTCTTACTGCAGAAATTCTTAAGGTCTGATTTCAGAATTTCTGAAGTAAGAAATACATTTAGCACTTAAAATACTGTTGTTCCCAGAGGTGTCTTTCTAAAGTTTTCTAAGGTATCAAATACTTGGCTAAAAGATTAAATATGGAACAAATATTTCAAAAACAGAATAAAGTATATGTTTGCATTAGTGCTCTGAAGTCTTTTGTTGGTGCTAACTATATTATATGGAGAAATCATAACTATTCAATGATACAATAAGAAGCCACTATTATGTGGAGATAAAAAGGTAGGCAATAAGATTAACCACAGAATAGATATAAGGTACAAAGATGCTTATCAAAAGCCCATACCTAAGGGGACTTCTGGGACACCCAGGGATGGGGGTAGGGGTGGAGCCTAGTCTGTGCTTTCTTTCAGGCATAGCTGGAAGTGTCTTCAAGATGATAGCCTGTCAGAGAAGGGGATCCAAGTCAAGTAGCCACAACATAATTCAAGAGTTGAAATAGCAATATTAGTTCAGCAATTGCAAACTCTTGAGTATTGGTAAAGTGAAGAATTCCAAGAAAGATGAGAGTGTGAGATCTGTTTAAATAGAAATTTACAATTGTGGCTGCATAATTATAGCCACATGAATGATTTTTTTAATATTTAGGAATAAGTATATGTATTTATTTGGCCTTGGATGGGAATTTTTATTTATTTATTTTTTATTCTGGGTTAATATGAGGGTACCCATAATTAGATTACATTATTTGCATTTCTAAAGTCCAAAATCTGAGATGCAGTTGATTCTTTCACTCAGGAAGTGTCTATATGCCCCTACACTGTACCAAATAGGTGGGAATTTTCTGAGCCCTTGCTGCCCACTTTCCTTGAATTTAGTTGTGGTTTTCTGTCATGTGAGTCTATAGCTGTTGATCTACTATTTTTAGATTAGTACTCGGTGGGACTTTTTACAAAAACTTCCACATTATTCTATTAGTCACCAAGTATAGGCAGTATGGGCACTGAAGACCCCATTCTTGGGCGGGGAAGGCACCCCCAGAAAAGGGGGAAATTAAAAGTAAGCTGAGGGAGTAGGAACAAAGAAAAGTTACTTAATTTATGTTTAAGCCAGCATTGCTAAATTTCTTATCTTAGTAAGTTTCTATCCTTTTCTGAAACTCTAGCCTATTGGGGATACAGCTTCCAAACACCCCTCCTGGGTCTGTGAACACATTGAGGAAAAAACAATGGCCATTGAAGAGGCTATGCAAAACCTAGAAAGATACATTAAATAGGTCATTTCCTGCCAGTAAACAGAGAAAGAAGATACCCTTGTGGAAATTTGCATTTGGCTGGGGCAGAGATCAAGGGAAGTGCTGGAGCTCTGAGATATGGCCAGGAGGGTTGTACCTCCTATCTCCACAGAGGAAGATCCTCTGTGGTGGTGATGAGAGAAAAATTCCTCTGTCCCACCAATTCCTCTGAGGAGATTGATACCAGTGGCAGTTTACTCCACAGGGAAGTAGTGGAGTTTAACGCGCCCCTAGGCATCTGTGTCTGTGACTTCAGACAGGAGGCTGCCCCCTCCGCAAGGCTCAAGGCTGCTCAGATAATAAAAGTTAATAATAATAGAAATAATAGGAGCCAGTCAGAGAAACTGCTGGCATCTTTGTTCCCTCCCTCAGCTTACCTTCTGGGAAAATAGATTTCAATAAATGCAGAGGGGAGCAACACTCTGGGCCATAATGGGAACCCCACAAACTGGTAGTAGTTCCCTGAATTCCTACCTTTGAAAATTCTTTTCTGTGTCTTGTGTCTCTTTCTTTACTATCATCCCTAACTATATTTATTCAGTCATTCACACCAGTTCCACAAGCCTTAGTAGACTCTGACCCCAGGGCAGGACCCCGACAACCAAGTGATGAGACATATTGGGCTGGAGAGAAAGCAGGACAATATTTGAAAAACTGTGTGACCATATTGTAGTTCAACATACAATTGCCAAGATGTGGAAACAACCTGAATGCCCATGACTCAGGAATGGATTAACAAATCATGGTACATACACCGTATGGAATATTCAGCCACAAAAAAAGATGAGGACTTCACAACTTTTGTAATATCCTTGATGGAGCTGAAACACATTCTTCTCAGTAAAGTATCACCAGAATGGAAAAGCAATTATCCAATGTACTCAATTTTAATATGAAGGCAGTAGACAATATGATGCATGCCCACTAGGAGAAAATCTCATTTCAATTCAAGTTGGGAAGAGGGGAGGGAATTGAAGTGCTCTGACTGAACTGGCACAGAATGAGAGTGTTTGGCACACCTTTTGTGTATAGGACACAACCACAAGAGGGACTCTACCTAACAAGATCAAATATTTTGACCTGGTTGTTTCTACCTTCACATTAACCTGAAATATATTTACTTTAAGAAAGAGAGAGAGAGAGAGAGAGAAATAGATTTTGAACTTAATTAGCTAATCATGGTAGTCCCAGCTACTTGGGTGTCTGAGGCAAGAGGATTATTTGAGCACAAGAGATTGAGGTTACTATGAGCTATGACACCATGGCACTCTACCCAGGGTGACAGAGTGATACTCTGTCTCAGAAAAAGGAAAAAAAAAAATAAGAGATTTTTAACTTAAACTAAAGCTCTGGAGAAGACTTGAAGAGCTTTAATTGAGTAAATTATTCTTATTTTGTTGTGAATGCTGTATTATAATAGCTTAGCCTACACATGTATGCAAAAAGGCCATAGAAGAAATAATAATGGTCCTAAATGAGGCCCCTCCTGTAGTGGTAATTCAGAAGAAGAAATGTGAGAGAAAAATTAGCAACCATGGTGATTTCTCTTAGAGACCCAGGAGCTTGGCGATGTGTTTAGTGAGTAGTCCTTACCATAGCCACTGCACAAGTAATTAAAATGAACTGAAATCTTAGAGCTAATATATGGAAGAAATTTCAGAGAGTTCATCTCAAAATGTATAGCAATCTGAGAATTGTTTTTTGACATTACTTGATAAGAAGTTATTCTGAAAAAAATTATTAAAATTAAATCAATCATGCTAGAGAAAGTAAAGAGGAAAAATCTTTTATTCCACCTATATAAAATTATGTGAGGAAAATCTTTGTCTTGTAAAGGGTAAAGAATGAAAATGTCAAATTGTAGCAAAAAATATATTATATTATCACAGAAATGTGTAAGATTAATGATGCTATCTTTTTGAATATTGAAAAAGCAACCCTTTTTTGTTATTTGCCAACTTTTAAATATTGTATTTATGATATCTTTTCTTCCTAAATAAATATACATTTATATAGCTAATTTTAATTTTTGTTTTCTGAATATGATCTTCTAAAAATGATGTAAACTTAGACCTAGTATGACCAGAATTCACTCCTGTTGAGTGGAAATAATCCATTGACTTAAATTCTGCCTTATTTTTATTATGAATAAGGCATAGCAGAGCTGTTAATGGTTATAGCTTGTAATAGCCATTTGGAAATGAATTAATTAAAGATTTTATTTGCACTTTGCAAGTAAAGAATATTTCCACTTTAAGTAATTATATATCTCTGAATTAAAACTTAATGTGGAGAAATTGGGTAGTTATTCTAAATTTTGAGGAATTAAAATTTTTTTCCATAGGAAATATAAATGATAATATAATATAGATATATAATTAGAAATGGTTATGAATTACCATGATGTATGTTTGTAGAATGAACCAGATATAACTCTCTACCTATAATGATCTATTCTCTAGTAAATAGTAGTAGTAAATAGTACGTTACTATTTAGTTTTAGGGGGATTTAAAGCTATGTTTGTTAGCTAAATTGTTATCAAGAATAATGTTAGCAGCCACATGCAGTGGCTCATGTCTGTAATTATAGCACTCCGGGAGGCCAAACTGGGAGGATTACTTGAGGTCAGGAGCTTGAGACCAGCCTGAGCAAAGTGAGACCCCCAAAAGTGAGACCCCCCATCTCTACTAAAAATAAAAAAATAAAAAATTAGCTGTGTTGTAGTGAGTGCCTATAGTCTCAGCTGAGGAGGTTAAGGCAGGAAGATCGCTTGAGCCTTGGAGTTTGAGGTTTCTGTGAGGTAGGCTGAGGCCATGGCACTCTAGGCCTGGTGATAGAGCATGACTCTGTCCCCCCACAAAAAAGTTAGCATTAAAAGTTTAATCTCCAAAATCTCAAAATATTTTAGGTATTTTGGGCTTAGATTATTAGTCGATCATTTTGGAAAAGTTTGTGAATGATAATGTTCAACAATATGCCCTAAAATTTAGATCATTGTATGTTAGAAAAAGTATGAAAGGAAACTTTTTTTAATCCTAATAATGCTTTTACCTAAAGTCTATTTCTTCTAATACTGAGTTGTGTTAATTTTTATTTAAAATTTTTTGGGTTTTTTAAATTCTCTTCTTCCTGTTTTCCATTAATTTTTTCTTAATTTCAAAAAAATGTAGGGAGTACAGTTTTTTGTTAGATGGATGAATTGTACCATGCTGAAATCAGAGCTTTCAATGTACACAGAATAGTATAATTGTACCTAATAGGCAAACATCCTCCTCCCTTCTTAGTTCTCAAGATATATTACTCCTCTTTAAGACCATATATATTCTTCTCATTTACCTGCTATTTATTTTTGTGAAAACATGCGGTATTAGTTTTCTCATTCTTGAGACCCTTCGTTTAGGATGAGGGCCTCCAATTCCAGACAAGTTGCTGCATAAGACATTATTTCATTCCTTTTTATGGCTGAGTAGTTTTCTTTACCTTTTCTTTACCCACTCTTCAGAGAGATGATGGGCACTTGGGTTGAGTCCATACCTCTTCACTTGAGAATTGTTCTGTAAAAAAACATTTGAGTGTAGGTGTCTTTTTGGTAAAATATCTTCTTTTCCTCTGGGTAGATACCCAGTCATGGGATTGCTGGATGAAATGGTAGGTCTGCTTTTTATTCTTGAAGAATCTCCACACTGCCTTCTGTAGTAGTTATATTAGTTTACATTCCCACTAGGAATGTATAAGTGTTCTCTTTCACCATATCTGCACCCACATCTACTTCTTTTTTTCACTTTTTAGTAATGGTGATTCTTTCAGGGTTGTTGCTATCTCATGGTTTAATTTCTATTTCTCTGATAATGGCAATGTTGAATATTTCTTGAAGCGTTTGTTGGCCATTTTTGTCTATCTTCCATTGAGAAAAATCCATTCATGTCATTGAATTTAGTTATTAGTAGCATATATTTGAAATTTATTTTTTATCTTATTAGAAAAAAAAATTAAATTTTAGTTTCCTTCAGCAGTCTATTTAATTTGATAAATATATTCAAATGTTTGTATTTATTTAATATAATTTATGTCTGTTTTCTTTTTATCCAAACTTTCCAATAGTTGTTTCATTTTTTCTTACTGCTTTTAAATCTATTGATGTTGTTTTCTTTACTTTTTCCCCTTTCTTCTCTCTACTCATTTAAACAATATGGTAACATTAATAGTACTATTAATGATGGGTAACAGTGGAGGATGGGTAACAGTGATAACATTAATAGCACTATTAATGATGGATATTATGCAGCACTCATCTAAAAGATTTCACAGATTAAATAATTTAATTATCAGAACAACTTTGTAAGGTAGGCACTATTTCTGTCTTACCATCATTTTGCAGATGAGAAAATAAGCATAGTTTGTAAGACTAAGCTATCTCTATAAAAGTTTCTCTATATCTGCCCTAATAAAGTATAAAAACACTATTAAAAATCAAGATGAGCTCTAAGAACAATTTCAGCCAAGAAAAATAAAAAACACAACAAAACAACAACAACAAAATCCTTTAACTCTATTTAAAAAGACAATTAACTTCAAATACTAGGCGACATACTATTAACAACACATCGTCCAATCAAACATTACTAGAAAAAGAAGCCAAATAATTTTACCTATGACCAAAAGAATAGTAGTTATAAAAACAGTTATCAATGACAGAAATTAACACATTAGACTGCAAACAATTTCAAAGCACTGTTTTAAACATGCTTAAATATCTAAAAAGCATTCTTTTGAAGGTTTAGGACCTAGTATGCATATGCCATCATTTTGGATGGACTAGACTCCAATGTTACCTCATTATTACAGAAAGCTATGAATATCTTCTTGGTCTCTATTCGGAACCCTACATTTCCTTCTACGTTAAAAGGAGGACAACATAAAAAGTCCACACATCTGGGTATCTGATTCTCCTGAGTCAAGGTCCCTTCTATAAGTCATCTGTGCCTTGGTAGCTCTTTAAGCAAATGCTACAGAAGTTATTGGTTTTCTAGTGTCTTCATTAGTACAAGTAACTTAAGTTGCTTGTCTTGACTTAAGATGCCATGTCTGATATTACGGAAATTACACAGCTAATTTCACATTTTAGCAGATGTATGTGATTTTAGAAGACTGTAACTTAAAACTGTTACCACCCACAATCATCAAATAAAAAGAACTTGGATTGCTTTGAATCTAATAATCATGTCCATTCAAGTATTGCACTTATTTTTTATTAAATTATTATTTGACTCCCCCAGATTATGTTGACTCTGTATATTTACATATATAATTATAAAGAAATATAAATGGTCACAACTATTCCTTGCATCTCACTCCTCACTTCAGAATTTGTTTTTCTCAGTTACATATTTATTATATATTAAATTGAAGAGCAGAAATCAGTAAACTGCATAAAATATGGTATCTTTAAATATATAGCCCTATGATGTTTGTATATATTTACACTTGTGTGTGATCCACTCAGACAACATACAGAACATTTATATATTTCATAAAGTTTCCTGTATCTTTCTCCAATTTATCTCCAAGATGTATCTAGTATTCTGACTTCTGTCATGACTGATAGTCAGACATCCCAGTCAATAGTGTTGCTCATTTCATCTATGAACCTCCTGATTTTTTTGCCTGCTTGTTCTTTCATTTACAAAACTGTATTTACTGACATTTTATCAAGAGTATGCATCTGACTATTTCTGCTTCTAATTATATCATTTTTGTCACATATTTTAACCTACATCTTTAAGATTAGTTGTTATTTAGCATTGTTATTTTTTTCTATTGATTTGACCATTCAAATATTTTTCTTTATTTTTTTTAGGTGGTTTTGCTTCATTTTGCTATGTATTTATTCTTCCTTTTGTGTTTCATTGAGCTTTTTATCATGTGAGTAGAGTTTTCATCAATTACTTTTAATTATTGACAATTATCTTTCAAATATGAATTCAGATTTTTTTCTCTACTTTTTTAAGACTACAATTAATATTCATTAAACACTATTGATTTATTTGTCTGAATTAATTATCTCTATGTGTGGAAAATTTCTATTGATATATCTCAGAGTTAACTAATCCCATCTTCTGTTGTGTCTATTTTTCTGTTGAATGCAACTAATGAGGTGAATCTATAATAACTGAAATTAAAAGAAAATCACTAGAGGGCCTCAGCAGTAAATTTCAGTGAACAAAGTAAATAATAAGTAAAATTGAATATGCATTGATAGAAAGTCAAAGAAAAGAGAGGAAATGAATGAATAAAAATGAAGAAAGCCTCAGAAAAATGTGATACCTATTATGTGCACCAATGTAGTATGTATAGTGGGACGACCAGAAAAATGAATAGGAAGAAAAGAGAAAGAGATGTGTTCGCATAAATAATGGTTGAACAGTTCACAATTATACTGAAAAATATAACATACACCATCAGAAAACTCAGCAAACTACAAGACATAAAGAGCTTCACAAACAGAACAAATGTGTAAAAACCGTACATTTCAAAACTATTAAGAGATGAGTATAATTGTGATGGATGTGTTACTTAGATTGATGTAAGCATTTCACATTGTATATCGAAGCAGTACCCTGAACCCCATAAATGCATCAATGTACAAAGTTATGATTTAATAAAAAATTATTAAAAAAAAAAAGACCAGGAGAAAATCTTAACTGCACAAGAGCACCAAAACTTTTTACTTCTATAAATATTTAAATAAGATTAGCAGCCTAAATAATCCAGCATATAAAAGAAAGGAGATCACTATATTAAAGCAGATATCTGCACCCTCATGTGTATTGCAGCATTATTCACAACAGCCAAAATATGGAATCAACCCAAGTGACCATCGACAAATTCATAGATAAGGAAAATTGTGTTTATATATACAGAATGAAATATTATTCAGCCATAAAAAGGAATGACACACTGGCATTTGCAGCTACATGGATATAACTGTATGTACCTATATTAAAAGAAGTAAACCAAACACAGAAAGAACAATATCACATGTTCTTATTCATATTTGGGAGCTAAAAAAAGGGATCTATTGGCAATAAGAATAAGATCAGTGGTTATTAGAGATTGGAGGAGGGAAGCGAGGGTGAGAGAGAAACAACAACAAAAGAATACAAATATACTTGTCACCAATGATGTGTATATTTAAAAATCATACAGATGGTAAATTATATATGTATATTTTACCTCAATTTAAAAAAGGAAAAAAGTAGATTAGTAACTAATTTTCAGCACAAACAAGGGAGGCCAAGATGTTGTGGAATAGCATATTCATAATTCTCAAAAGAATAAAATACTGTAAACCAAGAATTTTATATCTAAAAATCTATTTTTCAAAAATGAAAGTAGAATAAAAACTTTCCAGCATCTACAAAAACTGATAAAATTTCTTGCTAACAAACCTGCCTTATGAGGGAGGCGCCTGTGGCTCAGTGAGTAGGGGGCCTGCCCAATATATCAGAGGTGGTGGGTTCAAACCCAGCCATGGCCCCCCCCCCAAAAAAACCTGCCTTATAAGAAATACTAAAAGAAGAATTGACATAGGGTGAAAGCAAGAGACAGTAATTCAAATCCACATAACAACAACAACAAAAGGAAGAAGCACCCAATAAATTAACATAATCATGTGATTGTAAAAGACAGTTTCATACATTTTTCTATTTTTCCTCACTTCAGAAGTTAAATAAAATATCTTGCATATAATTTATCATTTCAACCATAGAAATGTAATATATGTGCATTAAAGAAGTTATTAGAGATGAAAATCCATTGTTATTTATTGCTATGAGGTTGAAACACTTATAAACATAATATGCATAATACTACAAAAAAAGAGAACATAAAAATAAAGCTGTATGGGAGTAATGTTTTCCTATATCACTGGACCCATCTGGTATGAATGTTACGCTTATTTTGATAGGTTAGGATGTATATGGTAAACCTGAATATCACAACTAAGAATCAGTTAACACATAAAGGTCTACATTAGAAAATATCAATTTCATGTAAAAACATCATTAAAAAAAGAATAGAAGAATGAAAGTCACCTAAAGAGCACAAGTAGAATGTCAGGTATAAATATAAACTATATCAATAATAACACAAAATATATCACTTATATAAATGCAAACATTAAATATTAATGAATATACATCTAATCAAAGGATAATATTTATCAGACTATATTTAACAAAAAAAATTCAACTGTATAGTGTATTGTCCATAGGAGACACACTTAGATTCAAAGACACATAGATAAAAAATATACACATCATTTACAGAACAATTACGAAAATACTGATGTGGCTATACTCATAACAGACAAAATAGACTTATTATGGGCTACATTATGTAACCCCAGAAAACCTCATATACTGAAACACTGAAACATAGCATTTTCTCAATGTGCCATTTCAAAATAAGGCCTCAGAGAACAAAATTAAATTAAATGTATTCCTTTCAAGTGGTCCTTAATTTAATCTGACCCTTATGAGAAGACAAAGTTGAACACAGAGAGAGACCAGTATTAGAGGAAAGACCATGTGAGGACATGAAAGGGAACTTAGACAAAACCAAAATTGTCGCAACCTCAATACCGGACTAGTGGCTTCCAGAACTGTGGGGAAAAAAATTATATTTTTATAAGCCACCTTATCTGTGATGATTTTTAGGGCACTCTTAACAAATTAATGCAAGACTTTCAAACAAACCTGTTATTAGAGATAGAAAGGATAGTTCATAATGATAAATGTTTCAACTCTTCAGAAGATATTGCAGTTACATCTGAATTACAGTGAATAACAGAGCATCAAATTATGTGAAGCAAGAAACAAACAAACAAAAAAACAGACAATTCAACAATAATAACTAAAGACTTCACTACCACACTCTCAGTAATGAATAGAGAAACCAGAATGATCAACTGGAATTAAAAATCTTGAAAAACACTGGAAACCTGCTAATCCTGACAGACATTTGTAAAACACTCCACCCACAGCAACAGAATAGACAATTATTTTCAAGTGCTAGGTTGTAAAATGTAAGTGAAACCAAAACTTGTTCTTTGCACAGATCAACCAAATTGGTAAAACTTTAGATATGTACATCATATGAAAAATAAAAAAAATAGAATGTCACATAAAAATACTACATCAATAATAACACAAAATATATAATTATGCAAATATAAACATTACATATGAATAAAAATCTAATCATATTACTTTAGGTTATAAAAGTTATAAAAAGGGAATTTATTTGGTGGGATGTCACCTAATGTGTATAATGCAATGGTATGTTTCAAAACTATTAAGAATAGAATATAAATGTCTTACCATAACAAATAAGTAAGTGAGGTGATGTTTATGTTAATCAGTTTGATGTAAGCATTCCACATTGTATATCAAATCAGCACATTATACCCTATAAATGCATGAATGTACATGGTTATGATTTAATAAAGAAAAAAAGTTGCAAGAAGAAAAAGTAACCTAAGAGAAAAACAAGTATAAAGAAGGAAAAAACATGGACATTCATTTTATTTAAAAAAATTTCTGAATATCCAATAAGTATACAGGAAGTTTATATCTCTGCAGATCAGGAAAATGCCATTTCACAGTTGTAAGGCTGGCCATATGCTGTGCGACTTGACTCTGGTTTCCCTGAGTCCTCATTTCCATTAGGCCTCAAACTTGACCTGTAAAAACTACAGACTCTCAATACAAATGATTTTCAGCTCCTCATCCCATAAAAAGCTTGAATGAACACTTCTAAACAAACAGGGCTACATCCATAGTGACCCCAGCCTCTAGAAGTTCCTGCTTTGGAAAGCTCAGCACTGAGAGAGGAATCTGCTGTTTGTTGCAGGCAACACGTGGAGACAGGGTCCAGTCTCTAGGCCAGTTTTGCTTTTTTAAGTGTTTGTTTCCTTTACTCTGCTCAGGCTCCCACAGTTCCCCCTCCTCACACTCTCTTTTTCTCTTGAAATCATCAGTCACATCTGCACACATTGTTCAGTTCACACCAGACCTTCTACTATATTGCAAATAATTTATTATTGATTAACATCTGTCCTTAGCCCTTGAACCAGTGTCCAGCTTTGCTTATCTGGGACAGCAGTGAGATTTGATTGTTCTGATGTTTAAACTTGGTCTTTTCAGCCTTTTGCCTCTTGGAATGTGACATGATGCTGAAGGAACTGGAGCCATCCCAGATCCAAAAGGATGATGATCACACGCATAGAATGGCACTGAAAGAAAAAAGAAACAGCCTAAATCCTAGATAACATTTCCAATTAATGACCCCTGAGTTGTATTGTACAGGACCAACTGCTTTTAGATTATTAGTTACATAATGACGATAATAATAAAATACCCTTTATTTAATCAAGCACTATATATGAATATCTATACTTAACAAGGAAACATAGTGTTACTTAGAACACTCTGCTCCAATCATAACAATTTAAGACATGACCTTGAAAAAAATCTCTATAAAAATTAAGTAATTGCACCATACTACCAAAAAGCATCCCCCAAGGACCGGGATTCTATTCACCTTACAAATATTCTGACTCCAAAGACTCCTGTACTTTTAAAGACATTGTTACCATCATACTGAAGATAAACCAATAACTTGCCCATTTCTTCTAGAATCTTGAAAAGTTCTTAATCTTCTTAAAACAGGTACTTTTTACCTGCTGAAACCTACCTGTAATGTCAGAGCCATTAAAAATGTAAATATATGTTCAACTTAATCATTTTGTATTTATCTTCTCCATTACCTTCTGACTTAATTAACTTGTATTGAGAGTGATGATCTATTGGAAATCACTTAATTTCCTGCACATGCTAACTCTGCTAAACCTGACCTCAGGGCATGTACAGCTACAGACAGACTCTTAGGAATAGTTATAAACAGGGTATTTCCAATGTACCATATGTGCGGCCAAACAAAACGAGAGGCAGAATAGACGTGTGGTATGTATACAGATACATGTATACAAGGGCTGCCTGGAGAGTATCCAGCTCTGTTACACGAAAATATGAAAAAAACAATGGTGGGTACTTTCCAGACATCCCTCATACCTACATAAACATCAACTGATGTGTGCATATATACTTATTTTTATCCTGGAGTCTCCTTTCTTTTGTTATTGCTTCAGCACTCACTCCCATCCTGATTTCCTAAAAGAAATGTAGATGTTTCCAGCTCTGTAATAAATGTTTGAGAGAATTCTTGTGAAAGAGATTGTGATACATCAAGATAGGAGACAGAGATGACGTTTCCCAAACCAAAGCATCAGAGAAGAAGAAACAGAGAATAAAGAGAGTGGAAGTGTATTGGAACTGAGAGGGAAAAGCACCAGAAAACCCAGAGGTATATAAACATACAAAATGATGGAAAACTTCCCTACATGGAATCCAAAAGAGAAACAAAATTACTACTCTCTAAAATAAAAAAGGAATGCAACAAAGTTTTAGTTTGTCCATGACTGCTGTTTTAAACTAGTCATAAAGAAAAATATAGTCATTCATTTTCAATGTTAAAATCAAATTAATTGAACTGGTATTATCTATTTATGTACAAACTTCTTTATTTGATGTCCTAATCATTTCTCAGCTTATATTTATCTGACCAATTGGTGCCTCTCAGAAAGGGAAAAGTGAGTTCTTGAATGTGGGATGCACAGCCAGGATAGTGCAAGAAGTCGAACTCAGATCTATTTGATTCTAAAGTCCACTTTCACCCCCATATATATATATATATATATATATATACACACACACACACATACATATATGATGTCAAAGTAATTGCAACTTCAAAATTTCATGGTAAAGGCAATTTAAAAATATGAGATAAATTTAAGTTCTTTTCAGAGAGGAGCAGATGGGAAAAACAGTTCTTGGAGTTTCAAGCCTGAAACCAAAAGGGAGAAAAGTTGGGGTGAAGGGTTTTATCAATGAAGGGAAAATGGGCAAGAACCAGCCCAAATACCCCCAAACTCTAAGAATTTTCTTCTGTCCTTAGTGAAGCAAAGTTTGCCACACCCACAAATCAAAATATCTCTAGCTTAACATTTCCAAATACACTGTTATTGTAAACTATCCAGAAGAAAATATCACCCTGTAGCCAACATGAATGAAAAATCCTACTTGCTACACTACTCCACTCAACCTTGTAAATTTCCGGTGGAGTTACAAACAGAAGGCTCCGAACCAACATATCGTAAAGAAATCTGCATACATTGTTTAGTTTGTGCATTCTTTAGAATGCCTATTAACATACTATAGAACTAATGTAATATTGAGCACAATGAAGGAAAAATACCTAGCTTATTTTTCTATTGCTATTTCTAGATCACTATGGGAGGAGATAATGCTACAGAATAATTTAAAACAAAATTAAGCTAAGTAATGCATTATGGAAATAGTTCAGAAAACATGATGGTTTTTGTATATCAGTAGATAAGTAAAAATATTCTAAATGCAAAGGAGAAAATGCTAAGAATTGGAAACAATAAAATATAATGCCTGAAAGAGAAGCTCCTATAATCAAAATTAAAAAAATAAAAAATGGTAAGAACTTCATGTTTAGCACATGCCCTAAAATAAATTTTCCTTGAATGAGATAATTAGAATGTTTTGTGTGGTAACATTCTTTTCTAGTGGCTCAAACTGTTCAGGGTCATTTATAATTCTCTTCCCATCCATTTATGCAGTTGAATCGCTCATTAGGGGTCTATTGCCCCTATTGCTGCGTTTGAAAATGTAAACCACTAATCACAGTTAGTCCGCACAGCTTAGATTGTCACTGACATGACTAGTATGTTTTAGCAGATCATTTCCAGTTAATGAAATGCTTTCTTTAATCAGAAGTACGCCTTTTAAAAATCTTTTTTATTAAATCATAAAAACTGTGTACATTGATGCATTTATGGGGTTCAGTGTTCTGCCTTGGTATGCAATGTGAAATGCTTACATTGAACTAAGTAACACACCATCACAATGACACTCTTTTCTTAATAGTTTTGAAATGTACCCATTGCATTATGCACATTAGGTGAGGTCCCACCACAGGTCTGCTTTTAAACATTGCCAGTTATCTGAGACTCTAAAAATGATAAAAATAAAAGCAAACCATTTAATAATCTTGAATTTTGAAGGAAGTCCATAAATTGATCCTTATCAGTGTAGGGTTAAACTCATAAGTAAGCAGTAAGATAACTTGGCCCACGTTTGAAATTCAAGAATAAAAATTCTGTTTGACAGACTACAAACTAGGCATCCAAAAGAACGATTTTCTCCTCACTGTATCTCTCAAATAAATTCCCCTTTTTTATTTACTCTTCTTAACTATAGGTTAACTCTCATCGAGCCAATTTCTGAATCATGAGCTTTTATAATTAACACAAATTGTCTGCATAATCATTAGATACACAAATAAGCATGGATTCTGCAAATTTCTTAATAAAAAGAGAAGACATATAATGCACTATTCACAGAAAAAAAATTCATAGTACCAAGAATACTAAAACTTTGAAAAAACAGTAATATAATTGAGAAGACTTTAACATAAGCTGTTCAGGATTAAAGCTACAGTCAACAAAATAAACATTACTTTCTACCTAGTTTTTAAATAATTATTTATCAAGGGCCTACCATATGCATTACTTAAGCATATAGTCAAGGAAACTGAATACTTATTGTTTTAGAGATATTCATCGGATACCCAGTAGGTGCAAATCAGCGTGGTAGGTAAGAGACAAGGAAATTGATGTGGAGAAATCAAATGGTTGTGGTTCATACCATGGAAGAAAGTAATATATGTGTCCAGTGGAAGAAACAAACATACATGTCCACAAATATTACCTAAAAGAAAAAGAAAACAAATTTGGGGAAGAGAAATATAATAATAATGATAGTAAAAATAAACTGTATTTAATAATTCTACACTTAACTATTAGTTTTTACTCTATAACACACATATTAACTCATTTTTTTCACAATATTGTGAATTTCACAGATTATTATCTCTGTCTTACATAACATTGGAAAACTGAGCCACAAAGAAGTAAAGTACTTGTCTATGGTAAAAGACAAGGGCAGGCATATCCCCCCAAACAGAGCTTCAGAATGAATACTTTATTATCTTGTTATATCGTACAGGGAATTCAAGTGGAGGAGGATATTCTCTGAAAATAGCAACTGCCTGGCTTTCAGAGTTTTCATAAAAGGCTTTTAAATGTTGAATTTACAAAATGCCAGAGGCTGCTTTATAAACTTAAAAATGCTTTTGCTCAGCCCACCACAACAGATCTGTTTTCCAAGGAAGTCTCACATGCATTTACTTAATAAGCAATGATATATAAACCCCAAATGACAATCATTTATATGAGACAGTATATCAAAAGAACTGAAACATAAATCATCAGTGTTTTTCCATAAGTAGATCTGCACTGAGAGATGAATTGTAATCAGAAGATTGGTATACTTGAGATCAGATTGAGAGAGACTGGTTTGTTATGGGAGTGGTGGAGGACATCAGAACAGGATATGCATATTAAATGTTAATTTAAAAGTGCAAGAAGGTACAATCTACTATGTTCTTTTTCTGAGATAGAGATTAAAGAGGGATGTCTTAATGGATATACATACAATGTCTTCCTGGGTGTATATAATTAAAAACCATAAGTTATATTTTTAGGAAAAAATACAGAATGTATAAAATCTTAGATAAGAAAATAAAAATTATTAAAAATGCCACAACCCAGAGAGTATTATCTTTTACAATGTGGATATTCTGTTTGCTTTTGCTTCAATAAGCAGTAAGAATAAATATCTATTCAGGTCAATTGGCTGTGACATTTTTACTTTGTAAAATGGTCTTATTTTAATTTTGTTAATTAGCTTTTTATTTCATTGTTTGGGAACATTTAGATTGTATTTACTTTTCCACTACTATACATCAGGCTTTCATAAGCATTGCTCTATAAATGTTCATCCACTATTTAAATTGTCATATTAAATGGAATCAATGGCACAAAATATGTAAATATTACATTTAAAACCCTTTGTTATGGATTATAATTTTACACTGATTTTGGTATTACATTATCAATAAAATTGATGTGTATTTTAAGAAAGAACTTATATTCACTGCTTACATTGTATTATATTTGTTTAATTTCTAATAAAGCATATCATAATATCTTTGCCTGTAGTAAGCATTTGACATATGTATTCTCTGAAATGTATTTTCAGATATTTTACAAAAAGTCAACTTATAGGAATGCTTTAATCCCAGCAGTCACCAACATTTATGGGGGACCAGTTTCATGGCAGATAATTTTCAATGGACCAGTGGTGAGTGAGGCTGGTAGGGGAGGTTGTAAGCAATTGATTTACTATGGTCCCTGTGCAGTAAAACTTCTGTGGTAGTGATAATCTGTGTTTGCAACCACTCCCCAGTACCAGCTTCACTGCCTCAGCTCCACCTGAGGTCATCAGGCATTAGATTCTCATAAGAGCACAGTTTAGATCCCTCACATGCATGGTGTACAGTAGGGTTATATTTATACAGTAAGGTTGTAGTCTTATGAGAATCTAATGCCACAGCTGATGTGATAGGAAGTGAGCACAGGTGGGCCTGCGATAGGGAGCAGCTGCAGATATAGATGACACTTAGCTCACTAGCCAGGCTCTCACCTCCTGCTGTGCAGCCCAGTTCCCAAGATGACACTGATGGATAGTTATTCATAACCCAGGTGTTGGGAACCACAGATTTATCTATTAAAATTAGCTTTTTTAGGGCTTCATAGTATTCCATGGTGTACATATACCACAATTTATTAATCCATTTGTGGGTCGATGGACAGTTGGGCTTCTTGCATGAATTCATAGCAATTATGAATTGGGCTGCAATAAACATTCTGATACAAATATCTTTGTTGTAGTGCAATTTTTGGTC
>CAUYTI010089355.1:0-27798 GCA_963575145.1 Galago senegalensis
CAATGACGGCTGCAACCAAAAAATAGCCGGGCGTTGTGGCGGGCGCCTGTGGTCCCAGCTAATTGGGAGGCTGAGGCAAGAGACTCGCTTGAGCCCAGGAGTTGGAGGTTGCTGTGAGCGTGATGCCATGGCACTCTACCCAGGGGGACAGCTTGAGGCTCTGTCTCAAAAAAAAAAAAAAAAAAAGAAAGAAAGAAAAGAAAAGAAAGTGTCTAGAAAACTGTTATTGTAGGCCTTAAGATTTCTTAAGTATTTTAAATTTCAGTTAATTTTTAATGAATGTCTCTTCTCCTTCAGTAGTTTCTTCTTTTAATCACTCTCAATGAAAACATACTATATATTTTATCACTTTATGTCAAACCAATGTCATTTTTAAAAATAACTGACTAAAATAGATTCAGAGTTTACCACTGATACGAATAGGAAATCCTGCTTAAAATGAGAGCAATGGGGCAAATTTATTGTGAGACCAATTTTATTTTTATGAAAATTTTATTATGTCCAATTTGTTTCTAATCAAATTGCTTTCAACCAAATACTATGCCATGGAGAAAGGAGATTCTACCCCATGAATGTAAAGATACTATAATATTAAGAGAGCTATTAAAACAGTTATCATATACATAAGATAAATTAAAAAATAACCTTCCATATTTGATGATAACTAAATACATAAGTCAGGTTGTTGTTGTTGTTGAGACAGTTTCACTCTGTCACCTTGGGTAGAGCACAGTAGTATCATCAAGTAATCTTTTTGTCTTAGCCTCCTGAGCAGCTTGGACTATAGGCACCTGTCACAAGACCCACCTAGTTTTTCTATTTTTAGTAGAGACAGGGTCTCACTCTTGCTCAGGCTGGTCTTGTAATCCTGTAAGCAATCCACCTGACTCCACCTCTCAGAGTGCTAGGATTAGAGGCATGAGTCACTGAACTTCACCTTATACTTCAAATTTTAAAAACTTTCATGGGAGTAGAATTTTTTTTTCTTAATAAAGAAAATCTATTCTGGCTCAGCACCCATAGCTCAGTGGTTAGGGCGCCAGCTACATACATCAGGGCTGCCAGGTTCAAACCCAGCCTGGCCCTGCTAAACAACTACAACAAAATATAGCCAGGTGTTTTGGCATGTACCTATAGTCCCAGCTACTTTGGAGAAGGAGGCAAGAGAATTGCTTAAGCCCAAGAGTTTGAGGTTGCTGTGAGCTATGATGCCATAGCACTCCACCAAGGGTGACATAGTGAGATTCTTTCTAAAAAAAAAAAAAAGAAAGAAAGAAAAGAAAAGAAAAAGACTGAATAAAACCTATTCTAAACAAAAAATTCAACAATAAAAATTCTAAAGGCATTTTCAACAAATAAGGTACTTATCTTTTGCATTGCCATACATCAGGAAAAAATGAAAATACCAAATTTTGAAAAAGAAGGAACAGTACTAGATTCATTAACAGAGTACACAAATGTATATCAAAAGTAGCTATCAGA
This sequence comes from Galago senegalensis, assembly GCA_963575145.1. NCBI lineage: Eukaryota > Metazoa > Chordata > Mammalia > Primates > Galagidae > Galago > Galago senegalensis. The sequence goes on from CAUYTI010089355.1 coordinate 1,483, forward strand.
ATTTATTTTAAAAACAAAACAAAAAATTAGAGCAGAGTGTGGACTCCCAGTTAGTCCCTTTGGGCTGGGATATATACTGACAATATACATGTAGCTACGTTATAGGTAAGTACATAAAAGTCAAGATAGTCTTCATTTTCTACATACTTGGCTGAAACAGTTAATATATTGGAAACCAAAAGACTCACCTCATGGTACTAGAAAACATAAAAACTACTTTAGGAATAAATGTTAGAAATACATGTGCCATCATAAAGTAATCCACAATATATTTAAGATGTATGATTTCTGCTGCACGGGAAATAGAGTATTGAATAACTATTCTTAAAGCAAATTACAAAGTTAATTAAGCTTTACTCAGAATTCTAGGAGGATTGTTAAAACATAGTAGAACATTTCTGAAATTCATTAGGAAGAGTATACAGAAAATAATATTGAAGAATTTCTTCAAGAAAATGAGGAGAAATTGGCCTATATATGAAATACATAAGACCACAATAATTAAAAGTGTGATTTCTCTAAAAATAGTCCACTCTAAAATTTTGATTTGTGGACTCAGCACCTGTGGCTCAAGTGGCTAAGGCTCCAGCCACATACACCTAAGGTGGCGGGTTTGAACCCAGCGCAGGCCACCAAACAATGACGGCTGCAACCAAAAAATAGCCAGGCGTTGTGGTGGGCACCTGTAGTCCCAGCTACTTGGGAGACTGAGGCAGGAGACTCGCTTGAGCCCAGGAGTTGGAAGTTGCTGTGAGCTGTGATGCCACAGTACTCTACCCAGGGTGACAGCTTGAGGCTCTGTCTCAAAAAAAAATTTTTTTTTGACTTGTGACTAATTTCATAAGCCTACAATTAACTCTGACTCAAATCAATTTTTATACCAAATAGTACAGTTTTAAATGATACTTCTGGTTGCAAAATGTTCTCCACATTTATTAATAACATTTATCAGTAAATGCTTATTCTTCTTATAAACATTTTGCTAGAGTGGTCAGTGTGTATTGTTTGAGAATGATAAGAAATTTTTGAAGAACATTTTACACTACTTGAGAATGTTTCCTGATAAGAATACTACTGAGCATTTTCCAAATATTCAAAAGCTACTACCTTTCTAAGCTGTACAATCCTAGATGATGTGACAAAGAAAAACACCTTTAAATTTTTAAATATATTAAAGGCATTTGTTTGTAAAACATTTTTAGAAATTCATTGGAAACCCGGGCCAAATGGATGACTGACTAAATGTAATTATTCATCATTGGCCCTTCTATTTACACTATTTCATATTTCAGTCCTTTTGCAATAGGAGGGGCAGAAGAAAGGAATGGAAAGTCAACAAGAGAAATCTCGATGCCATAGTCCCAGCAAAAGAAAGGGAACCAAGTGGAAATGCCATCATGAAAGCCAAAAGAGAACAAGAAATAGAAATTGTTGAATAGCACAGGAAGGAGAGAAATGAAAAAGATTAACAAACGTGAGAGCAAGAATGAAGATATTACTTTTTCTAGAAAACTAGACACTTGAATTCTCTATTAACCCAACATAAACCTTTTTTTTTCTATTCTGTTCTTTCTTCTTTTTCTTTTCTTTTCTTTTTTTTTCCCCCTAGGAGACAGAATGTCATCATGTTGCCCAGGTTGGAGTGCAGAGCCTACCCAAAGGTGTAATCATAGCACACTGCAGCCTCCAACTCCTGGTCTCAGGGTATCCTCCTGCCCCAGCCTTTCCACAGGCTGGTACTGTAGGCATGTACCACCACATCTCACTTCCCAACAAAAATTTTCAACTCACTTGAATGTGAAAATATGGAAATAATCCTTTTGTGGTTACAATCACTTTGCACTTTAATACTCATTAATTAAGTTTAATTTATACACATGTTCTAATGCTCAAATTCCTACTTCATCTATCAATTCATGTGGTGGTTTACATAGCCATGAAATTATAGAGTCAGATATATATAGACTGTCAGACTTTCAAATATTACAGATCAGAGTGCTAACCCTCCATCATTTACTTAGACAAAGGAGCCTATTTCAATTGCAACAATGTTTTTTGCCTTTATTTAAAGATTTGTGAGTGATATTTCAAAACTCCTTTTTAAAAAGGATCTGTGAAGTGAAATTATCTACTTTAATAAGATTCAGACTGTTACTAACAGCATTCCATCAAACCACCAAGTAGGCTGAAGGTAGTAAGAAATGCTGGAAAATAGAAAGCTTTCCCCAAAAACACATTTCTCTACTTTCTTTTTTCTTTTTCTTTTTGTTTGTTTGTTTTGTTTTTTTTTTAATGGTAATTATGTACATTAATGAATGCAGTTCTGGGGTACAGTATGGTGTTTTCACATACAATTTGAAACATTTCCATCAAACTGTTTAACATAGCCTTCGTGTCATTTTCTTAGTTATTGTGTTAAAACATTTATATTCTACTCTTAGAAAGATTCACTTGTACCCTTGAAGATAAACCATAGAGTAGGCAGTTTTTACCATTGAACCTGGGGAGAAGAAAGGAGAATATAGATGTGTTCACACTGCCATTTCTTGGAGTCAAAGTGCCCTGAGTGTCATGATCTTCTCTAATTTAATTTGTTTTATTTTAAGGACTTCTTGAGAGATACTAAACTAAGGACCTTCCTATAAAAAAAGTCCCCCCCCCCAGGAGCTGCAGAGATGTGTCTAAATGTACGTGCATACTGCCAGCCGACAGCCTAGGACATGAGCCACTGCCCCTGCTGGTTTCTTTTTTGTCACCAGAGTAAAAACATCAAAAATAAACTACAAAAACCCGATTAGTGAATAACCTAGTTCCCTGTCTGGGACTCAGTTTCTAGTTGTCGCCCTAACTCTCTCATCCCAATTTTTAAATGAGTAAAATTGTTGACAAACTCCAAATATCTCGCATGGAGTTAAGTCAGATGTGAAGTCATCTTAGTCTCGTTGCATATGGCAAAGAAATCACCAAAAAGAGCATGTTGGCACGGAGAGCAGAAGTGAGAAGTTTGGGGACGTGCCATATTCGTGCAATATTTCTACAAGTCGAGAATTCATTATGCCTTGACACAGAGCACATTTTAAAAAGACATCTAGTTGCTGAAAACCATGAGATGCCCCCTCTGTCTCTGATCTGGAAGGACATGTACCCTGTGGTTACTAAAAGACACTTTTTTTTTTTTTTAGTTTTACAAATTTGTTGAATCTTTTGCTGGTAGAACATAATGAACCCTTCATCACCTAACCCTTCAGAAGTATCTAAAATATTTCAGGATTGAATAAAGCCAAGCCAGCATACTCAGACATCCGATAAAAGTGTTCCAGAAAGTTACCTTGGCACTTTCTCCGGCAGACTCCTATTTAGAAGCTTTATTCTTATGCAGCTCTGCTGTGTGCTGCTCTCAGACATTTACACTTTACTGTCTCACCATTTAGAGGCTATTTTTGCCTTCCCCAAGTTCCCTGGATGACTGATGTCCTTATGGTCCTCCGTTAGTCACATCCCCCTGTACTCAGAGGCTGCAGTGATGACAAGGACTGGAGTCATGATGAGTTTCTGAGGTGAAAGTCTTGTCTTTATCAATGAGTGTAGTTCCTCTTTGTGAGTCACCCCAAGTCCCTCTTGCCCTTCACAGCAGGGAATCCAGAAAGTCTTTAGAGCAGCTGTATATTTTTGAGTTGCTGACACAGGAAGTGGGAAGCAGCGTGTGAGTTGTTTTGATCACTCATTTTGAGCTCACTTCCCCGGCTGATTACAAGTCTGCTCTATCCCCCTAGCTCGGTGGTTCAAATTAAGGTGGATAATGCTCTGATTACCTCGGGGTATGAGGAAATCATCATTTGTAAGATCTTGGGAAGTCTCCAAGCTAAACTCCACTGACAGCCACAGGTCCCTTCTAATGTGCAAGACCAATTTAGGGGGTTATTCAAACAATTCACCAGTCACATGCAGGTGATGGAAGCTGAGTAACATCCAGCTTTGCCAGTATCACTACCAAAGTCATCTACCTTTCTACAGACTGCATAGAACGCATGACCACAAACCCCTCTCTCTGTCTCCCTCTCTCTCCTCTAGCGGGGCATGAACTGCATCTCCTTGTAATCTGAGCTTCCTTTTACTCTTTGCAGACTTCTCTGTGAGTCCCATTCTACACTGCAGCACACAGATCCATAAAACATGCCTTCTGAATGGTAAGGACATTCGTTTCCTGGCACTGTGCATGCGGTGAGGATTGCCCAACCCCACACCCCTATTTCATCACACACCAAGATAAAGATACGTTTTGTCAAAAGACAAAAGGATGGAGAATCACTGAGGCAAGGAACAAGAGGTTACAGAAGAAGCTCCATGTTACTATCCAAAAAATGATGTAAAAGAGTGATGTTCTTCTAAGAAATGTGAGGACAAGGAGCTCCTGTTACAGAACCAAGAGTTGACTAAAGCAGAAGAAAGAAATTGCCTGCCAGAGAACAGCCACCATCCCATGACGGTCGGTGGCTAGCAATGGGCCCCACAGAATGAAGATAACCATGCATATCCCATGTTCCCATGGTACTCTTTGCTCTATCGCCTTTCAAGCTATAATATAATATAGCATATAACAACCTCGGCTCTGTAACAGTACAGATCCTTCTGTTCATTAATTACAGGAATGAACAGAAGGATTTGTACTGTTATGGAGGCCATAGTTGTTCTTCTGAACTTAGTGTGTAGACCATGAAAGAGGGTTCCCTTGCCATAATTTGAAGGTTTGGAATAAGGAAGAAAGAATACACGTATGTATTGCATTATCAAAGGAAGCTTGAAACAGTAAAGTCAGTTAGCAATTATAGTTAGTTATAAAATACCTAGCTTATTTAATGTTGAGTAATTTCTATTACTGTATTTTATATTAGTCTGTCATTCTATGTTACTATCTGTCTATACTATTTACATATTACTATGTACATATTACATTTACATATTATTATGTTGGAGCATAATATACTATATTACAATGTACTGTAGTACTACATCTATAGAATTACATTCTATCTTATATTTATAAGACTATGCAGGGTGTCCATAACTTTTGTGTGCAACTTAAAATCGTGTGTAATTTGAAATTGCATATGAGCTTCCTATTCTGCTTCTTTCTGTGTGAATTTAAAGGTGGAACGTGAGTAGTTTTAAAGACTTCTCTGACCCATAATTTACCAGACAATTTTATTCCTCTCAATGAAAGAAGCCAATAAACCCTGTAAAGCTAAAGACACCCTGAAGTACACTCTGAATGGACCATTTTTTGCTGTCATTTTCAAAGCCAAAACATTATAATTCATCCATCTCATCCTTTCCTTGGGGCCTTTATGACATCAATGGCTATTTAGCCCGTGACTTTTCTATCTCAGATATTTTGAAAGCTACTGCTGGGTAAATTATAGGTCTATAACACCCAGCCCAAATTCCACTCCTAACAATATATAGAAAAATGGGATAACTTGAAAGTGGACATAGCTTGATTCAGTTATGTTAGTCCTGACCTGAAATTGGGTTGAGACCAAATAATTGGAAGCAGTGGACTACAGTGTCTATCGAAGGCATTTGATTTAAACTATAGAATCAGCAGTGTTATTGAATTACAGACCCTAGTAGAGAAATTCTATTGTGTCAGAACTTATTTTGAATAAATGAACAAGCGTATGTCCAGGTCCCCTGGCAGTCTCACACATGCATCATCTCTCCATGGTCCCTCCAAAAATACCAGAAGAAAAGAAAAAGAAAAAGAATAAATTGAAGGCAGTGACAGAAAATGGAGAGGGTTGCCTTGCCTGGCTTGAACGATGAGGCATGTCCAGAAAGTCCCAGGCAGAGGTGGAGCCAAAAATGATGAAGATCCCAAGGAAAACAGACAGAATTGCGTTTCTTTTCTTAACAGTAAAAATTCACATTAAAACTTTACATTGAAATGATATTCACGTTTCTGAAGGAGGACTTGACAAGGACAGTGGGAACTGTGGTGACCACCAGAAAGTCTGGTCCCCAGTGTGGTGCAGACTAAGGTGTCCCTCCTTAGGCAGAGGCTGAAAGACAGGCTTTCTGTACAAGGTTGGGTCTTCCCAGCAGTAACTCCAGAGACGTACTGCAAGAGGGGAAGCAGCATCCCAGGCACGTTTCTGTCACCACAAAGGACAAGAAGACCCTTCCCCTAACACCTCATAAGGCAAGTTCTCCATCCAGCCTAGAGGAAAGCCCAGCTGGTCATCTACTCACTTCCCACCTGCCTTCCTTTAGAGCCCAAGAGCTATAATTACTCCCAGTGTAAAATGTTTTCCCCATTTTTGTCATGGCTACCTACTTCAATTTCTGATATTGATAAATCAAGCCATTGTTTGCTAGTGTTGCCCGATACATAAGAATAATCTGTTGAAGAGAAAGTATGCAGAGGTGACAGTCACTGAACAAATGAACTAACTCACAAGAAAAGAAATATTCGAGGCTCAGCGCCTATAGTACAGTGGCTACAGCACCAGCCACATACATCAAAGCTAGCAGGTTTGAACCCAGCCAGGGCCAGATAAACAACAATGACAACTGCAACAACAACAACAACAACAAAAAATAGCCAGGAATTGTGGCAGGTGCCTGTAGTCCCAGCTACTTGAGAGGCTGAAGCAACAGAATCACTTAATCCCAAGATTTTGAGGTTGCTCTGAACTGTGATGCCACAGCACTCTGCTGAGGGAGACATAGTGAGACTCTGTCTTAAAAAAAAAAAAAAAAAAAAGGAAGAAAGAAAAGAAGTATTCCAGAGCATTGACGATATCTATAAAATAAATACAACTAGTGTCACCACGTACTCTGGTGAGTGCTAACTTCTAGCTGAATGTTTCTTAAGCACTTACTCTTTTAATCCCACGTTAGCACCCAAAGTCCCTGCCACCTCAGCAGAGGACAGCAGGCAGAGAGTCAGTGATAGATAATGATCCAGGGACTGAACACGTGTGCTGTTGACAGCAAGGTGATCTTCACCTTGTGGATTCTTGAATCTGATTGGGTTTGAATCTGATTTGGTGCTCAGTGGAAGAGAGCATCATTTGTGATTTCCAAGAATTTCAGAATATTCAGTGCATATCATGGGAACAGGCTTGGCCATGAGGGCCAACATAGTCTTTGCTAATTTCTTACACACATTAACATTTATAAACCACAGTCCTAAAACATCTTTAAGACCCTCACAAGCTGAGGGGCCATAATTTTATTTCAATACTGTTCCTGGGATTTATATTTTTTCACTGGATAAAAACCACTGGTGGTACAAGGAAAGTAATAAAAATATTCTTAAATTCTTGGAAATCACAAATGATGCTGTTTCACTGAGCACCAAACTCAATCAGATTCAAGAATCCGCAAGGTAAAGATTACCTTGCTGTAAACACACGTGTTCAGTCCCTGGATCACTATCTATCACTGACTCTGTGTCTGGTGTCCTCTGCTGAGGTGGCAGGGATTTAGGTCCTAATGTGGAATTAAAAGAGTAAGTGCTTTAGAAATATTCAGCCAAGAGTTAGCATTCACCAGAGTACCTGTGAGTACTATGTGGGAGATAAACATTCACCAGAGTACCTGTGAGTACCATGTGGGAGATGAACATTCACCAGAGTACCTGTGAGTACTATGTGGGAAATAAACATTCACCAGAGTACCTGTGAGTACTATGTGGGAGATGAACATTCACCAGAGTACCTCTGAGTACCATATGGGAGAGGAACATTCACCAGAGCACCTGTGAGTACTATGTGGGAGATGAACATTCACCAGAGTACCTCTGAGTGCTATGTGGGAAATAAACATTCACCCGAGCATCTGTGAGTACTATGTGGGAGATTAACATTCACCAGAGTACCTCTGAGTACTATGTGGTAAATAAACATTCACCAGAGTACCTGTGAGTACCATGTGGGAGATGAACATTCACCAGAGTACCTCTGAGTACTATGTGGGAAATAAACATTCACCAGAGTACCTGTGAGTACCATGTGGGAGATGAACATTCACCAGAGTACCTCTGAGTACTATGCAGGAGATTAGCATTCACTGGAGTATCTGTGAGTATCATGTGGGAGATGAACATTCACCAGAGTACTCTGAGTACCATGCAGGAGAACATCATATATAACGTTTTCTGTGAACACTTGATTTATCAGGCTAAAATATCTTTTAAACGATGTTAGGCTCCACCACAGCATGAAGAGCCTACATTAAGTGGGATAATTGTTAAAACCATGGACATAGAGAAGCTGTGAGAAGCTTCTCCCCCAGCTTTCAAATGGGGATTTTCATCTGCACATTGTAGTCACTTTAATCCCCTAAGTATTTTCAGATTCCTATAAAAGAAATTTCCTAAACAACAATACTGTCAAGAGTTACTATCCCTTTCACTCACCTTCAGAGAGTCTTTCTCTATTAAAATGGTTTAAATCAAATCCGGGCATTATTGTGAGTTTACATGCAGCTCAGAGATCCACCTAATTGAAAAAGACAGTGTAGAAATACCTCCCTCATTCACCTACCCGCATGGTGACAGGGTGACCTGGAGAAGAAAGCTACTGAAAAATCAATGGGGAAAAAACGGCTTTTCAAACCTTTCTTTTTATGAAGCTATATTGTCAAAAGGGGCCTTTTGCAAGTATTAGGTAGATAATTTTTTACTAGGAAAAAATGCCTTGTATTTTGTTTTAGTTTTTTGCATTTGATTTCTGCATCATTTTTGGATGCAGAAACTCATCCAGATTGAGTTCACTGCTCTCATTCTGAAAAGCCGTCCTGTCAGATTCTGATCGCTTGGCACCAACTGGAGAGAATCAGATCTTTCGTGAGAGTTTTGTCTTTTCCTTGTCAGACCTGGAAGAGATCTCTGAGACCCCCTACCATGCAGACTGCAAAGGGGGTAAATGAGGTCCAGGGCAGGGAAGATACTGATTTGGGACCTGATTCGAGTCTCCTTGGCTGCATGAGAAAGAGGATTTAATTATTGCACTCAGGGACTCCATTTTGCTAACTGTACTTTTATATTACCTATCATAATTTATCTTGAATGTCATTTTGTATTTTAAAAGAACAAAGTAGATGAAGTTTCTGGAAGTAGAAAGCAGTCATCAAGCAAGAAGGTTAAACTCTAATGCGGTTGATGGACAACTAAACTTTCATACAGCTATCTGGAATGTTCGGCAAGAGTGAGTTTTGGTATTTTGTTCTGTTTTGATGAAACATCTATACAGAACAATAGAAACTCTCCTTCCACTGCTTTCCAATTGGATTGACTGCATTTTATCTCACTTCCGAGAGTTACAGAACCATGTTATCTGAGAACCAAAGGACATGTCTTTCCATTCTCTCCTCTAAATAGGTAAGTTTATAGATTAACTATCAGCCTGGGCATTGAGGTATATGTTATCTCCTCGAAAAGAGGGCTATCTTTTAAATTTATTTCTAAGTAGAGAAAAAAGAGAATAGAAAAGAAAAGTCTCACTTGCCTTCTTTTTTTTCTTGTTTCTACTAGGTTTAAAATTTTAGTTGTGACTTTGGCTCAAGGACAAGATGAGAGGCAGAGGTCCTGGGAGTGAGAGGGGAATGTGGCTGGTCTACATCTAGAAGAGGAAGAGGACTGGCCCAAGGGCGTATGCACCTGGTGTTTCTAATACCAGTCCTCAGATAAACTTATGGCTCTGTTTTCCTGAGTCCTGGTCCTTCCCTGCCCATCTGGAAGCTGGGGAAATTTTCACTATGAAATTAGAACACTGCACTGACTCCTGGGTCTTCACATACAGGTGTTCCTGGAGTATGAGAGGTAAGAAGGTGTATCATGAAGCCCTTTGATAACCCACAGATAAAACAATGAGCATGCATTAAAGTCTGGGGTGGGGGGTTGGGGGGAAGCTGGGTGTTTGAACAGGGATGGTCTATCTTGTCAGGCCAGCAGGTGTCCTGCCACCTGGAAGAGCAGGGAGGATCCCTAACCCAAGGTCCCTAAGGAGGCCATAAAGGAGACAAAGGTTGCCACATGGTCTAGGAACTTCTCTAACTGCTGCCACTGATGAGAGAGGAGGATCAAAATAAAATAGAGAGTAGCAAGCAGAGAAAATGACAAAAATAAAAAAGGAATGAAGTAGTAGAAATAAAAAGGAATATGTCTATATAGCTCAGGTGATTTTATTATGAATAGACAGAACACCTTCCACCCTAAAGACTCCTGGCCGAGATCTCTTATTCCAGAATTAGCTGCTAGAAACTTTCTTTTCCTTGTTAAGATTAGATTTGGGCAGAACACATGGGATGGAGGATTTAGGGTCTGAAATGTCTTCTGTGGGGAGCTGCAGATCTCTCCTTGCCTCAGGAGATTGACAAAAGTCTCTGCACCAAGTTGGCTCAAAAACGATTTCTTTCAGGAAATGTCTAATCATGAGCCTCACCTGAAATGTTCTTTAAATCCAGGTGATATCTCAGGACAATTAGCTCTTCAGTGTATAAACCACCTCCCTGAATAGGAAAAGCCTGAGGAGATAAGCGAGTGAATCTCTTATAAATCCTCCAAGCCCTGAGGCATTCCTTAGATTGACAGTGATAGGAGCCAAATGGATAATATGTTCTGCCTGATATTTCTCTCCAGGACACCTCTCATTATCCCTGGGTCCCCTACTATGATCAAAGGAATTCTTCAACGCAATAGAATGGGAATATCTACTTTGTCACTATAAGTTGAAAGGGTGGAACTGACCTTCTAGGCTTTTTTCTGTAGAACTGCATCATTAGTTAACTAACCATCAATAAAAAGCAGTCCCATTTGCATTGATGCGAAAATTAATTTGCGTCTGTGAACTGGAGCTGAAGAGGACTTCCAGAGATGAAGATCAACTGCTAAAAAATAAGATTTGCAAGCCTATGCTCTTTATAAACTGCTGGTTCTGTTTTCTCTTCTTCACACTTTTAAACTTGTTGACTCCAGGAGAAATAGCTCTTCTAAAGTAAAATGCAGGCATTGATGCACTCTGAATGCACGTATAGTTCCATATGAGATAAAAGAATAGTAACAATAATTATAATAATAATCCTCCAAATGTTACCAAATGTTAAAAATGAAGATACATTTCCTAAAAGACAGACTTTTAAAGACTATTTCCTTAGACAGGCTGTTCTTTTACCCTGTGTTTTAGGGACAGGTATCTGTATATAGAAAGTAGAAATGGGCCATCACCAACCGCTCTCTAACCTTAGTCAAAAGCAAGTTTATGACGATGAGGAGGGTAAGGAGAGTGGTGTATCCAGGCTTCTCTGGGTATTTCTTCCTGTCCCTTCCTTCCCTCAGTTTTTAATCAATCTGTCAATGTTAATGAGCATTCAATCAATCAATCAGGGACACCATGTCACAGTAATCTTTGGTGCCTGTGCTTAAGAAACTGTCAAGTGAAGTATCAGTGGCTGCTATATCACCATGCTTTAGTCATATTTCTGGAAACAAGTGTTCAGATTTTTTTTTGATAACAGTACGTTCAGATATTTGGAGAGCAAGCACAAAGAAGCAAATTATTATGTGAGTAATTCTTTGCTTTTTGTTTTTGGTTGAGTTTGCAAAAACGACTTAAGAGTAGGATGCAGCAAACTCAGACTATGCAAATTAGAGAACTGTCCACTCCTTCCAGGCAGATGCAGCCCCGGACCGAGAAAAGGGGAAGGTCCGGGGGAAGCACAGGAGCTGGATTTCAGCCTCACTCATCCTAATAGGTGTGTGTCCTAGTGCTGTGACCCAACTGTGTGCAATGGTCATGCTTGAGAAGATCTAAAAATTACAAAAGACGTAAAGTCTCCGTCTTTTTATGGCTGAATAGTATTCCATCGTGTACATATGCCACAGTCATTAATCCATTAATGTGTTCGTGGGTACTTGGGTTGATTCCACAACTTGGAGATGGTGAATTGAGCTGCAATGAATTTTACCAAATATATTTATGGTAAAATGATTTTTTATTCTTTCTGGTAGATCCCTAGAACTAGGATTGCAGAATCATACAGAAGGTTTACTTTTAGCTCTCTGAGGAGTTTCCATACTTCTTTCCATAGAGACCGTATTATTAGTTTGCAATCCCCCCATAGTGTAAAAGTGTTCCCTTCTCTCCATATCCATGCCAGCGTCTGCAATACATCTTTTGTATTAACCTAGATAGCACTGGAGAACATTCTTCTTAGTAAAGTATCATGAGAGTGGAAAAACAAGTATTGAATGTACTCAATACTAATATGAAACCAACAGATAAACAACTATACATCCACAAGAGAGAAAAACACTGTTAAATTCACATGAGTGGGGTAAGGGAAGGAGGATAAGAAAAGAGGGGCAGAGGAAGGGGAGTTGGTACGTCCTCACTTAATGGGCACAATAGAAGGGTACACAGCATGCCCCCTGTGAAGAGTTCAACTATAACTTGAACTTTACCTAACAAATGCAAACAATGTAACCTAATCGTTTGTACCCTCATATTCATCTGAAATAAATTAGAAAAAAAGATGTAAAAATTACTCAACAAAGGCTCTGAACCTGTAGCTCAGTGGCTAGGGCACCAGACAACTACATTGGAGCTGGCAGGCTCGAACCCAGCCTGGGCCTGCCAAACAACAATGACATCTACAACCAAAATATAGCCCGGCATTGTGGCAGGTGCCTGTAGTCCCAGCTACGTGGGAGGCTGAGGCAAGAGAATCACCTAAGCCCAAGAGTTTGAGGTTGCTGTGAGCTGTGATGCTGCAGCACTCTACAGAGGGCGACATAGTGAGAATCTGACTTAAAGAAAAAAAATAACAAAGAAAGAAGGAAAAAGAAAAAAATTACTCAACATAATTATTAAATACCTCCACGGCTTTGTATAGACATTTCTTAGTTAAGGGTGAGTGTGCTAGGTTCATGCATCATTTGTGTGAGTTAAGGAGAAAGCGAGGAAGACTAGGAAGAAATGACATTATCCTAGAACATGCAAGCTAAGAAATCCAAGTCCTACTAACCCATTGGTTTTTGGAAACTTTCTTTAAAGAGACTTTTTTCTTTTTATGTATTGCCCACCTGAAAAAAATGTGATAAGAATTTTTCTGAAAACAGTGAATTATTTAGGAAGTGACTTGACAGGATTATCACATAGTCATTCAACTATTCCATATAAAAGGATAAAAATTACAGACAATATATACAGCATACATGGCTTTCTGTATTCTTACTAGATGCCAAAGTAGACAGAGATTATCTTAGACGAATACAGCTTTCTTTGAGAAACATGGAATTTAATATGCCCAGCAAGAACCACGGCCTGAGGTGTTTTATGCCGTTTTGACTCCCTGAAGGCAAAAAGCACAAAAGGGCTCAAGCTATGGTTTTTACATCTCATCTCGCCATAGGCGTCATTTCCTTCAACTGTCTCAATATAGATGCCATTTTTTTTAGGAAGGCAAGCTGAGACTTTTTTCCATTACTCTTGGCCAGGATCTGGGTTTAGTCAAACTGGCCACTGTCACTACTTATGTCTAATTAGAACCACCTGTGAGAATTTGTGTCAAAAAAAAAAGTGTGGAGGGGGAGAGAGAAGGAAAGCTAATGTACTTATAATGATTGCAACAAGATCTAATCTCAAGGCTCATTTTATTTGTGTTAGGTCTGTGCCTCTCACATTTTAAAAGTTGATTTTCTTCGGGCTTGGCTGAAAGCATTCAGCCGTTTGTGTGTGGGGGGGGTGTAGTACATGTGTGTAGTACAAGTGTGCCTTCTTAAAGAGAACGTTCATACCCTTTTAAAGGAAAACTATGAGATATTGAGATCTGAGTCCAGTGGACACAACATAGCTAGATTGAGTTTTTCTTATTCAGAGGGGTGGGGAAGAAGCTGAGTGGACACCTTGTCAAGGAAATAGCATCACAATTGCCCTCTCTCCCCTTGAACCCATTCTTCGTCCAATCACACCTTTGATATTTTCTTAAGGAGAATGTCTTCCAGTCTTAAAATTATTAACTTTGGTCTTATCACAACAACAAAAACAGCTTTGAAAGTTTTGATGGGAGGGAAACTTTGATGAGCCAGGATAGAATGATTAAAGTAGAGAGAAAAGGAGAGAGATAAAAAAAAAAAAGAAAAGCTGGTTTATTTTTTCCATTTTCTGTCATCAAGTGTAAAATGTTAAATTATTTAAATAAAACCTACAGTGAATAAAAACAGTATAATTTGTTATGAATAAAATGAATAACATTTATACCTAGACTTTTTGTTATGATATGCATTAAAATGTTTATAATTAAAAATATTATACTTTTTTTTATATTATACATTTACTTTTTAAAAAATCCATGAGCTTAAAATTCAAGAGTAAGTTCCATAAAATACATGTAACTGGACCTTTCGTTACTCGGGCTTTTTCTTCTCTTCTCCTTACAAATGGAACCATAATTCAATGCCTAAAATAAGAAAAGGAAATGTTCAGAAAATATCATTCGAAGCACCTGTCCCCCCAAAAAGCTCATTTATTATTACAATATGAACCCATTCACTAAGCACAAAAATATTTGCACTAGCATTTTCCGAATCTTCCCCAATGTCGTAAGTGTCACCAGTCATCAGAGAAAGGAATAGACAGCATCCAATGTCTTTTTTTCACCCTCAATCTTTCAAGGCCCTTGAATTTCCTTTATAATTATTTCATCATCCCTGAACACCATGCTTTCTAATCCATCTCTAGAAGAATGGAAATCAGGTAGTTTTGCCTCTTGATGCTGGTAAGAAATGCCCATTGACCCATGAATGGATTAACAAATTGTGGTGTAGGCTCAGCACCTGTGGCTCAACTGGCTAAGGCGCCAGCCACATACACCTAAGGTGGCAGGTTCAAATCCAGCCCGGGCCCAACAAACAACAATGACAGCTGCAACCAAAAAATAGCCGGGCATTGTGGTGGGCGCCTGTGGTCCCAGTTACTTGGGAGGTGAAGGCAGGAGACTCGCTTGAGCCCAGGAGTTGGAGGTTGTTGTGAGCTGTGATGCCACAGCACTCTACCCAGGGGGACAGATTTAGGCTCTGTCTCAAAAAAAAAAAAAAAAAAAGGTACATAGTTAGATTCAGGAGGTGCAAATTGAAGTCTACATCCAACTGTAACAAACCTGCTTACCAGACGTGCCTCACCACTGTCATTTCCATAACACAAAGTGAGTCAAGAATATGAATAACGATGTTTGAAATTTGGGGATTGTCATATGTTTGGGAAGTTGTAAAGATGCAACAAAACTGGGATGATCTATCAGATTCAGAGGGCAAAGATTAGAAAAGGAGAAATCTGACACTTCAAAGGTTATAGTCCCTCAGGTTAACATAAAATTACATTTCAATTGGAAACTAATTCTCTGTCAATACATTAAAATGGTCCTGGAACTTAATGAAATACGATGCTGAAAATTACAGAGTTCAGGAAATACAGAGCCAATGAAAAAGTAAATCATCTAATCCCACCATGGAGATGCTTGGTGTTCTCCAAAAAATTGCGGTAAGGAATTTTGAAGTATTCATGTTGGAGTTAGGTAGATGTTATATCTACCAAAATTGAGAATGCAGCCAGGTAGGGTGGCGCACACCTATAATCCTAGCCCTCTGGGAGGCCGAGGCGGATAGATTGCTTGAGCTCACAAAATTGAGGATACCAATTCCCTGAGCTTATTATTTCCCCCAACATGTTAATGTATTTTGGGGCAGTCAGGAACAGTCTCTTAGAGGGAAGTTATTGGGACTCCTGCATTCATAATTTCATTTTTTTGTCATTAAAATCACAATGTGATTTTTCTTGTGGTATTTATAGACATTTGTATGTACTAAAGATGTTAGCATAGTCAAGGATGATTCTACTGATTTGGATAATTTCCCTCATGATTTTTAAGTTGAAGGATCATGAATTAGTGTTACTTGAATTTATTTCTGTCAGTTCGTACATCTTCATGGTGTTTTGTTGAACCATAGATTTCAGAGAGAAAGGCATGATGCCAATGAATGTGATGTTTAAGTTAGTAATTAAAAAGTGTCATCTAAGTCATGTTGGGTTATCTAGGGTTAGGCCTGATTAACCCTTCCAGATGTTTCTAAGTGATGCCTCTAATTAGTGACTAATTCTTCTCTTTGATGTGTGCAGTTTTAACTTTTAACCAGTCTGTTTTGGATGAAAAGGTATAAGACCAGAATAAATTTTTCCCCAATCTCCTTAGTTCTATGATAAGCCTCAGATAAATATTATGCAACTCTGAGTCTTTTTCTGAAATTGTGAGCCTTCACTGACTCTGACCTCTTGCCTCACAAAGAGGCATTTGTGGAAACCATAAGAAGTTGAACTAATTGGTAAAAATTTGAAAGCTTATAAAGTTCAATCCTATGAAAATTCTGAATTGTAGAAAATTTCTCTCTGTGTTTTCATAGATCAGAGATCTTTATTATAGCATGTAAGTCAGATCAAGACCAAGTCTTAAAACTGACTTGTAGAGAAGGGGACCGTGGAAGTCCTGCAGCTTCCTATCCTCAGAGTCTGAGAACTGGAGGAACAGATCAAGGTCATAAGCAATTATCAAAAAAACTGGACAGCTGGAAAGTAGAGAGAAAGAGAAACAGAGATTTAGATAGAGGTGCATAAACACAAAACTGATAAGGACATGGTAAGGAAAGAGGAATGAATTTAGAGGAGAAGAGAGATAAAGAGAGGGGAAAGTTGAAGGTGGGAGTGTTTCTGAGGTTAATGTGAATAAGAGAGTAATATTTGAGGAGGACAACTGATCTTTGAAAGACTGAAGAACTGATTCAGATAAAAAAGATTGAGATTGCCTAATTAAGGTCATCCTAACACGTGTTAGCCACGTGCAATCTCTCTGAAGAAATCCATGAGTTATTAGAATTACTGTTATCTGTAGTAATGACATAAACAACTGGACATTTGCCTCTATATTGTGCAATAAAATACACAAATGAAACTATAGGTATTGTATCTAAAAATTTGTGTTACCTATATACGTAATCATCTGAAAGAAACCGACCTTGTCACTGTACTACTACTGCTACAAAATACCTTATTCTGAAGGAAGCTCCATGAGTTCACATTGTGAGGATTAAATTCTATAAGCAACAAGGTATTTTCTGTCAATAACTATAATTTTATAAGATGTGTAGGTCAAGTATAAGATTATAACAGCAGAGGAAACTATCACATAAATCCCTGGTGGAGGAATATGTGCAGTAAGGGTGATTAAAGATAAAGCAAATAATTCTATTTTCACACATTTAACTTGAGGACAGAAAGCCTAATTGAAATCTAGGCAAGCTTTTCAATGTCTCAATTTTCAGGATGGCTAGAAAGTGTAGAGGCTGAATAAAAGATCTCAAAACTAGATCTCAGAAAGACATATGACAATAACTTAGTTTCTTGAGTGCTTTGAAAATACTAAGTGATTAATCCTGAGATAATCAACCTGAAGACTTCTTATTACATAAATAATAAATATCTATTTCAGTTATGCCTTTGCTCTTTAGTTTTCTTTTTTTTTTTTTTTTTTTTGAGACAGAGTCTCACTACATCACTGTCAGTAGAGTGCTGTGTCATCACAGCTCACAGCAACCTCAAACTCCTGGACTTAAGCATTTCTTTTGCCTCAGCCTTCCAAGTAGTTGGGACTACAAGTGCCTGTCACAATGCCCGACTATTTTTTGGCTGCAGTTGTTACTGTTGTTTAGCAGACGGGCTCCCACCTGCCAGCTTGAGTGTATGTGGCTGGCACCCTACTCACTGAGGTATGGGTACTGAGCCTGCACTTTAGTTTTCTATTGCTTGCAGCTGGTATATCTCACTGGTGCAAAAGTCAGATGTAAGGAAAACTAGGAAGACATTATGACAGTGGTTTGACAAATAGATAAAAGTCTTTAACCCATGAAAGTGTTAATAGTAAATAGTAATTAGAAGCTGATAAAGTAGGATAGAGGCTGGACCACAAAAAAAGTGAATCAAACTAAGGCATGAAGTTGGGAGACTGGGCCAAAACCTTGAGTCAAATTTAAGTTTGTGAGAAACTAATGATTCAAAAATTGTTTTCACAGTAGCTAAAAACTTTTCAAAAGCACAAATTCTACGTATAAGCATATGTAATTCTGATTTCCTATAACTAAAATAACTCGGCTCATGGAATAATTTTTCTAATTTTTTTGGAGCGGTGCCTGTGGCTCAGTGAGTAAAACACCAGCCCCATATGCCAAGGGTGATGGGTTTGAACCCAGCCCCAGCCAAACTACAATAAAAAATAACCGAGTCTTATGCTGTAGTCTCAGCTACTCGGGAGGCTGAGGCAAGACTATTGCTTAGACCCAAGAGTTGGAGTGAGCTGTGATGCCATGGCACTCTGAGGGTGATAAAGTGAGACTCTATCTCTAAAAAAAAAAAAAAAAAATCTAATTTTTTGTTAAATTCAGGCCCTTACTGTTCATGCTACTTTCTGTAGTGTCCCTACTAAATGATACAGCTTTCACATTTCTCTACAATTTATTTTCATCCTGCAAGGTATTATATGGGCTGTCAGGAGGCCTAAAGCATAGCACAGTGTCAAGTATAAGTCACATACCAGTCCATGCCAGGGTTTTATTCTTTCCTTTTTGGACTCTGCTCAGATGTATGTCATCTTGAAATGCATGTCCTTGTGGCATTAGCTACTGATGATCTCTGTTCCTAAATTATATCTAGTTGTTTGATCAGAAAGCTCTAAGTTAACCTTTTCTGAATTTTAAAGGCATTTTTTTCCTTCTGTTCAGGCCTTTCAACCCGTTTTGGAAGACCTAGAATTTTCCAAATATTTCCTGTGCTTCATAAGCAGATGGTTCTAATCATTAAAATATTATGTGGCTACAGCTCAGTTTAAATACTGATCAACCCAGGAATGGATTAACATACTGTTGTGTATAACCTGGAATACCATTCAGCCATAAAAAAGCATGGTGACTTTACATCTTTTGTATTAACCTGGATAGAGCTGGAACACATTCTTCTTAGTAAAGTATCACAAGAATGGAAAAGAAAATATCCAATGTACTCAATCCTAACATGAAGCCAATAGATGATCTAATACACACCCATATAAGAGAAAAATGCAATTCACTCAAGTTGAGGGGAGGGGAAGTTAGAAAGGGAGAGGGGAGGACAGAAGGGGATTGGTGTTCTTCCACTTAATGGGCACAATGTAAGGGTATGTGGCAAACCTCTTGGGTGCAGGACACAACTACAAGAGGAACTCTATGAAACATGAAAATATTGTAACCTAGTTATTCGTACCCTCACAATAACAAGAAGTTTAAAAAATATTATACAGCTTTCAAGATTTTCTTTTTGTTGTAAATTTTCAAAACTTTTATTGTAAGACTTAAAAGCAAAAGAATTTTATTCTTTGATTTATATAAATCATGCTTTTCATGAAGGAAGTGGATGTTCACTTGGCTACTACTTTTTGTTGACAAGAAGGAGGGATGTAATAAATTGATAAACCACATAGCCCAATGTCAAGTAATTAGTCTAGTCCACATGCCATGAGTCAGGCAGTGAACTTAAAGGAAATAAGAGACAGTATCTAACACTTAGGTCCTTGTAGTCTATTGAAATACTCAGACACATGAGCAATGTAAAATGATGAACAGTAGGGTAGAATCTTGTGATTTTATTCCAAATATTCTTAAAATGTGTTTATTTTTAATAGCATGTATTTAATTAGAGAAAGTATCGGCTTGGCATATGGTTTCCACACTGATGATTAGCTGTGGCTAGAAATTATCATAGTAATTGGAGAAAACCCAACTCTCTGGCTGTGTTCTCCCTTGTCATATTTCTTTTGTTTTTTTCTTTCAAATTGCCAACAATTAACACTTATTAACACATGTTAATGAAGGTTAAAGGAAATCTTTAAAAGAAAACTAACCCTCTGCGAAAGCAGCTGGTTATGAAAAAACAAAGTAAGTATCAAAGTCAGAAAGAAAGAAGAAAAGAAGAATCAAATAAGGTTAAATTTGAATAGAAAGTAAAGTAAAACTAAAAAAGAAACAACTGCAGATTTAAGAATTATTGAAACAGGAAATAAACTTTTACACATTCAATTAATCAAATATTTGAAAGCAATATGTTTGTAGAGGAGGTAGATCACAGCTCTCTAGAAGACAACTTGTCACCAAGACTGGAATATGGATTGTAAGGTGGCTATCTATTTATAGAAAAGAGATTTATTCTCCCAGATGGACTCTAATCATGTAGGAAGGGCCCTGCTAAAGCTCCATGTATTTGGAAGACGCTTCTTTAGCTTTCCTGGTGTCCATGGAGCCAAAGAAATTTGTTCTGCTTTTAGATCATTGGGTCTACTCTGGGTAAGCTATCACAGAATTCCTATCCAACCGTTTCCAGTGTCATTACCTGTGACTACTGCTTTGCTCTGGCCATTTTGTTAGGGTACACCAGTGTGCAGCTAATTAGTGCAGTATCTGTACCTGAGACATAGGTAGGGAACAATTGCCTGAACAGCTGTGAACTGTGGCCTTGAATTCTGTGGAATGAGCCTGTGATGTGAAAAGAAGAAATCCTGGAGCCTGCTCTATAGACAATATCATGTTCTTTTAGGATTACAGAGAACAAGCATTCTACCTTTGAAGTTGGCCTTGTAGCTCAGATGCCTTTAGTGTAGGTACTTTAAAGAATAGCACTAGCTGAGGCGTGTGTCCAGCTTGGACTGAGTGAGGGCACTTCAGAACGTTCTAGACCCTAGAAGGTAGTTATGGGAGAGAAGCACAGGGGAACAGGAAGCCAAGCTGTAGACAAGACATGAAAGAAGTCTGTTTTCCTTAACCCAAATAAGAAGACAAGTGGTGTATTTATTTTGGGCTTTCCTCTGGTGATTGGAGGAAAATTTTGAAGGAAGGAGTAGTCAGCAAACAGAAAATTTTCCCCTTTCCTCTTCTAATTCCAGCTCAGCAATTGTAGCTTCTCTGGAGAATGGATCAGCCTTTGGAAAGAAACAAAGAAATGGAAGTCATTTTGAAACTGTACTAGGGCAAACACTATTATATTTGGTGTGAACTGTTGCTTTAAATGTATTTTTAAGAGGAGGTCTTGACTCACACTTCCTTTTCTTTCTCTATGGGGAATTGAAGTCACTACAGCAGTTGTCTTAAGTACCGGGATAAAACGCACATGCTGAGGAATTCAGCATTATTTTACTAGCCTTGGGATCCACTCCAACCCTTGTACTATTATGTAAGAAAAAAATGCATTTCTACTTGAACATAGCCAGTGTTTTCTATGATCTCTCTATTCAAGCAGATTATCTCGTACTCTGACTAATTGCCCATCCATCACACCACCACTATCCAAGGGCATAACTAAATGTTTTGAGAGCTGAGTAAGTGAGAGGCTACATACACATTATGCAAAGTGGAGATTTTTGATAGGCAATGAACTTTGTACCTGCTTAAAGAACTAAATAATTCTTAACTGACTTTCTACAATTACCTTGTTCAGGAGTCCTGGCATTGTGACCTAGCAGCTCTGTGGAAAATATTATTATCCTATCTTATTAGATTCATAACAATTTAGACACACATATAAAAGGAGACATTTTCTAAAATTAGCCAATAAGAAAATGCTTTTCAGACTATAGTGCTTTTCTTGTTTTGTTTGTTTATTTTTTTTTCAATTCCTGGTACCTTCAGAAAGGAAAGATTATGGATTAAATTTAAAAATTACTCTTTTGTCACCTTTCAGAAATCCTCCCTATCTTTTTCTTCTTTTCATCTAATAAGAATTCTTAGCAATTGTTAACAATTGTTAACTAACACTTGGAATAAAAGTTTTAACATTTTAGAGTGAAAGAGCGTTCTGGGATATTCCAATTATTATAATATATTCTTCAATACATTAAAAGCAGTATGAAAGATATGCAGCCAATCTGCTTTACACTTTTTTTCATTCTTTTTTTGGGAAAATCACTATGATAATCCATTTTGTGTTGGAGTATGAATGAACCTGTGGACCCAAGAGTAAGTGACAGAACAGGATTTATTGAAATATAAAAGATGTCGGGGAAGCCGTGCCAGGCACACTATTAGTCTACTTTCTAGTGGCCTGGTGGTGTGAGAAATCAACGGAAAATTATTGAGAGTCATAGAAAATTAATAGAAAAATAATAGACAAAGACAAAGAGATGGTTTTAAGAGCAGTGGGGATTTAGGAGTCAGCACACCCTTCTTCGTGAGGCTTCCACTATGCCTCACCGAGTATCAGGCTGGCTCTGTATTTATTTCAGACATCAGTGTTAAAGTCATTAATCTCATGAAGGCAAGGCAAACAATCTGTCATGGTTTCATAAGCTAACAACCCGTCATGGTTCTTGCTGTGCTTGCATTTCTATTAACTAGACTAATTTTACAATTAATTATGTTAATTGTATAGATTTGTTTGCTACTTTTTATTGTTTTAAGATATTTATGGTCTTAATATAAACAGAGTCTTGACAAGGTAGCCAATTAGAGGCTGACTCAAGGAGCAAATCCTAGCTGACCCACGGTCCCACACCACAGATGTGATGTTTTAATACTCTGACAGCCTGCGTCCACACAGATAGACTCCTCTGGCCAAACTAAGATGACAGAAGAAAGGGATATTTCATCTCCTTATGTGGTCTGGAGCAAGTCTTCCGGTGTTGAACACGGTTTAAAGATTTCACATTCTTAACTCTCAAAAAGCACTCTCTGGGAGCACCCAGTCTCCCCCCACCCCTCACAGAGTACAGCCTCAAGGCCTGTGGCCTGAGGCCACCAGGCAGCCGCTGTGAGGCGAGTGGGGATATCCAACACGCCAGGTTTCAGAATATTAAAGTGACCAAGTCTCACACTTTGCGATCAAAGCCAGGAAATTGCATCCAAATCAATCGTCTATTACTGACTCCCTTTGTCCATACTCTGCACCCTATTTCTAATTTAATTTCTAATCTACTAACAATTAGTAACTGAATATTGGTTTCAAGTTTATAAAATCATTACTACTTGTATTGCAAACACATCCAGATATGACTCTTCCCTTAGGTAGTTACGCATGCACTCTTCCAAAAGGTGGATAGAAAAGGAAGTCTCTGGGGCAGCAGAGGGGGGCCCAAGGGGGAAGCTGTTTGGGCCTTCAGTCTAGGGGTTTATATTCTGCTTTTCCTATACTGTGATCAGAGAGTTTTGGGGACATGGGTGCTCAGTACCCAACCAGTGAGCCTGAATTATTGATTTAGTAGTCTATTTCTCTCTAAGGCTAATTGTCTCTATGAAGTCTTTAATATCACTGGTCGGTTTTTTTGTTTTGTTTTTTTAACTTATAAGCCTGGATTCTTATTCAGTAACCCTTGTTTCATCTTAGATTAATAGCTGCCTAATGACCATTCAGAGGTTTTGAATAAATGGCATAATCTACTACTAGGCCTTTCACCTTTTGTCATGGGGAATCCTTTAAAAGTTCAGGGTGTTGCCAATTCCTTCAGACAGGAACAAGTAGGTCACTAGTCACTTTGTATAAGTGGTTCTGCACTATCAGGAATGTGTGATCTTTCATTAAAACAGTGGTCTTTGACTTTCTCTTTTCCCTTGTCTCCTCATTAAGTTTCTGAATGGTCTGCAAATTCAAAGCTTACATGAATTAGTCAACTTGACATGGTATCCTACAATGATTATTTGCTGCTGAGATTATCTATTTTTTCTACAATATTTGGGGGCATAGATTTTTCCATAATCTGTTCCGAATGATGATAGTTTCCTTAAACAGGACCACAGAGCTGGGGGTGAAGTAGGTTGGGATGAGGGCTACCCTGGACTAAAATTGCAGACCCCTAGTGAGTAGCTTACCTCAGCAGGGCTCAGGGGCTCACTCCTGTTATCCTAGCACTCTAGGAGGCAGAGGTGCTTGGATTGCCTAAGCTCAGGAGTTCCAGACAAGCCTGAACAAGAGCAATACTCTGTCTCCACTAAAAATAGAAAAACTAATAAGGTATTATGGTGGGCCCCTGTAGTCCCAGCTACTCAGGAGGCTGAGGTAGGAAGATGGCTTGAGTTTGAGGTTGCTGCGAGCTATGATGCCATTTGGCCCTCTACCTAGGGTGACTTTAGTGGGATTCTATCTCAAAGAAAAAGAAAAAAAGGGAGAATGAGTAGATTTTCTTGAATATATGCTCTTCAATTTTCTTTCTTTTGCTCTATTTGCAAATTATTTAATTGGTTAAAGTTAATAATTTTTCTAGTTACATAGCCAGTTTTGAAGACAAGGGGATTTGTCAAGTTTTTGACTCAGTCATTCTGGGAGTGTTCCAAATGCCTAGTTCTCATGGCACAGAAGGGAAGTATCAGTGTTTATTTTTATTATGAAAATTATTTTAAGGAAATCAAGGTGTTCATAAGAAATTTCTCAAATATTATAACTCCAGATATGATAAAATACAAATCATGTGACATTAAAATGCCCCCCCATACATATTAGTCTTATATTTGAATGTCGTTTGATAGTTAATAGCTTTTAAGAGCATCTGTATCTTATAAATTCTATGATCTTTAGTTTCTTACTAAAAATATGTGATAACCATAAAAATTTTTTTCTGCTTCTATATCTGCATTGTCCATGAACAATGTAAATGAATATATAATTTATACATAAATACAGAAATATAAATATATAAAAATAATATTGTCAAGTTTTTAGTTTGTGCAAGTTTTTAAATTAAAAGAAGAAATTATTCTTTTAAGAGTTATAGGAATGAAATTGTGCAAGATTCAATACCATCTTAATAATTGCAAATCTTTGCAAATGTGGCAACAAATAATTACAGTTGAGAATTTTTTTAATTGGGGAAATTCTTTAAATGATCACTTAATTTTGTAAATATATTCGACCTGCTGTAAAGAGAACAGTCTTTGAATAAAATTAAATTTTAAATCCAATGCACCCTCTTCACATAATTTTGTCACTATTGCTTCCTCTCTCTTTCCCATCTCATTTATAATGAATATGAATATTGGTTTATGAATTTATTAAGCAAATAAAACCATCTTATTATTACAATTTTTAAACAGTTTCATTTAAACTCCACAAAATAGTTATAAAAATATATCATGAAAACCCAATACTATTATTTTTACTATCTATAAATAGTAGTATAATTTTATATTATAATTTTCCACCATAATTTTTTAATCCTCTTAATTTCTAATGCTCATACATGCATCTCATCAATCCACTTCTTATCTATCATTTATTATTTTGACCCTGGATAAACATGTAAAAAAGTGAACAGTCATTATGGGCCAATGGTATTTCACATATCTTCAAATTTTTCATTATACTGTGCATTATAGATTTTAAAAATCATATTCAGTGAACAAAGCACAGTAATCACACCTGCGGTACACTTTTGGTCCTTCTTGATAGCCTGCTCTTTTCCCTCTCTTTGTAACATTATGCTAATGTTTCCCATGCATTTTTACAATACATACATTATGGATCTGTTTTATGACTATTTTTCACTCATATACATGCAGGTTTGTGAATGTATTCACTCCCAAATGCTTTGCTACCTTTAGGAAGTTCTCACACTGTCAGAGATATCCCTATCCAGGACACCTGCTCAAATCAAGCTATGTCCTCCTGACCTGTATGGTCTTATCCTTTTCTTTAAAAAAAAAAAAAAATGGAGAATATTACAGGGTTACACACCTTTTTCACATATAATTTGCTTTTGTACATTTTAAGTCAGTGTTATAAGTGTGTCCTTTTTCTTCATCAGCTCCCAAATCTTTTATTCTCATTATGGCATGTGATTTAATTGTAACCAATGAGATCAGAGAGTTTCCTGGGTGACCTTTCAAAAAGTATTTTTCTAGAATAAGAGAAAAACGTGAAGACAGTCTCTTTTGATTTCTGGATTTTGTTAAATCTGGCATATGCTTGTGATTGTCATAATCAACGTTTTGCCAACCCAAAAGTGAAGCCATCCCTCGATATTAAGAAAGGAGAGAAATAGAAAGAATAACATCATTTGACTACTGACATAATCAGAAATCTCCTGAAAGCCCTAGATCCATTTAAAATTGCAATTTTTTTTAATTTTTTTTTTAATTGAATGTTAACTATGTACATTAATGCACTTCTGGGGTACAGTGTGGGGTTTTCACATGCATTCTGAAATACTTCCATCAAACTGGTCAACACAGCCTTCATGTCATTTTCTCAGTTATTGCTTTAA
>CAUYTI010089357.1:0-26854 GCA_963575145.1 Galago senegalensis
CCTTTTTTTTTTTTTTTTTTTTGAGACAGAGCCTCAAGCTATCCTGGGTAGAGTGCCATGGCATCACGCTCACAGCAACCTCCAACTCCTGGGCTCAAGCGAGTCTCCTGCCTCTGCCTCCCAAGTAGCTGGGACTACAGGCACCCGCCACAACGCCCGGCCATTTTTTGGTTGCAGCCATCATTGTTGTTTGGCGGGCGCGGGCTGGGGATTCGAACCCGCCACCTTAGGTGTATGTGGCTGGCGCCCTAGTCTCTTGAGCCACAGGCGCCGAGCCTTTTTTTTTTTTTTTTTTAGAGACAGGGTCTTGCTGTGTTGCCCAGGATAGTCTCAAACTCTTGGCCTCAAGCAGTCATCCCACTGGGACCCAAAGTGCTGGGATTACAGGCATGACCCGTCATGTCCTGCCTAAACTGTGGACTTGACTACTAAAGATGCCTGTATAGCCTTTTCTCTCTTCTCCACGCCTGCTTCTCCTGCCTTCCCAAAGCTCCTGGAGTTGTCTTGATACTCCTTTAGCTGGTCTTCCTTCCAGGGCCAGGGCTAGGTGAGGAGAGAGAGGTCCTGGGGTGCAGGAGGGAAGGAAGCACTCACTCTCTGGGTTGTACAAATCCAGAGTCACACTGAGAGTGAGGCCTCCTTACATGTGGGGCCCTAAGGCATTTCAGGGGCCTTTGGGGACCTGTCCTCATCCTCTTTCTCTCCCCTCCCCTCCTCTCCCTCCATCTTCCTCTCTCTTTCTCCTGTAAGGTTGCTGCAGTGATCTTTTCAGGTATAACTGGTGTTCATTCTGGTTTTCAGTTGCCCAAAGATAAAGCCCAATCCTTGAGTTGACTGCAACTTGCCTTCCAGCCTCCTCTCCTTCTCTTCCCCTAACCCTGAATTCCACATTTCGTCCACCCTGAACTTCCTCGAGTCCTCTCCATGTGCTGTGCTCTGACACACCTGCCAGCCTTTAAACAATGTCTTTTCCTCTCCCTTGGAATTTTCCTTGGATAGTTCCTTTTAACTTGGAGACTTTTCAAACCATCACCCTTGAATTCCCTAGAACTAATTAAGTAGTTCCTTCCTTTTTTCCCCTTAAGCATAATGTACATACCTTAATTATAGCACGTGTTTCATGTTGCGGTAATTAATTTTTTGCCTGTTTTTATCTCCCGGGAAACCAAAGGTTCAAAGCCCCAGGTTTGAACTGCTCCATCAGAGTTGCTTGAGAAGCTTTTAAAAAATATTGTCGCCTGGGCACTATTCCAGAACCAGAACCTCTGGATGTGGCCTTGCTTTGGTGTTTTGTTTCTTCAGAGCTCTGCTGATGATTCTCAACGTATATCTGGGGTCTAAACCACGCGCACTTGGCCGTGGGTAGCTGCAGAGTGAGGGCCGGGTCCTGTTCACCTGTACCAGCTTTTCCCTTCTAGCCTCAGGACTCACAGGTGCTTGGTTTGCAGAAACAGTCAAACAAGAGCTGCGGAATGAATGACCATCCCTACATTTGTTGAATCACTGACTGGGATTACTAGAGAGCAGCTTTAGCCAATTACCACTATTTTCCCTGAGCACAGAACTTGGAGTGGGGGAAGTTTACAGAAACAGTGTTCCCCCTTGGTGTTGAATTGACGTGTGATATTCGTCGTGCACTAAAAGGGACTCATGTTCAAGTTCTTGATTCCTAAGACTTGTTTTTTATTGCTTTGAATACCAATAAGTCTTAATTGCCTTTGGGGGAGCTTTGCAGAGCCAGACACGCAAAAAATATTTTATTATTTCTTCCCCTATTCTAATGGGCATAATGTACACTAGCCATTTGAGAAAAAGCTATTAGAGAATAGATTGGGCTACGTTATTAGGGCTGCACTACAGTTTGCTCACTGGATTCAGGGAAAGTGCTTTTGAGTGCCCGGTGGACTTAGATAACCCCGGGCCGGGCTGCCTGACTGGCATTAGCTGCCTACTTATATACGAGCAGCTAGTTTGAGTCTCGGCTTGGACTGACAAACTTAAATGTCAGATTTTTTAAATGGAAAAGTCAGCGAAGTGCTGTGGACTACATCTGATATTTACAGTTCTTTCTAGCTAAGGTGAACTGACTTTTGTTGTAAATATTCTCCCATGCAAATTAGAGCAGGTTGTTTCCCCTTCGTATGTACGCCTCTGGAGTTATTGCTTCCTTTGGTCTTATCTGATTTTGTGCAAGTCTACAGATGCTTTGGAATATATGATGGCCCCTACTTGTGGCCACTAATAATAGTAATTGAAAAAAAGTGAGG
Source organism: Galago senegalensis (assembly GCA_963575145.1). Classification (NCBI taxonomy): domain Eukaryota; kingdom Metazoa; phylum Chordata; class Mammalia; order Primates; family Galagidae; genus Galago; species Galago senegalensis. The sequence goes on from CAUYTI010089357.1 coordinate 2,268, forward strand.
CATTAGACGTCTAGTAGTTATGCATTTAAATCGTGTCAAATTGCAAAAACGAAAACCTGGACTAGTCTTCCGGCGCTGTTTCAGGTGGTTTCTTTTCAGATCTTGAATTGAGGGAGGCCAAGATCGTCATTTCACTTTCTCCCCCCGTCCCAGAGCCCCTTCCTTTCCTTCTTGCTTCTTTCCCAGCACCATTTGTTTTTCTCCCTTTTCTCTTTACTTCACACCCGCACTAATATTGGTAATTATTCCTTATTGAACCACTGTGTGTTTCACACAATACTAAGTGCCTTATTCCATGTAGCCCCTCATAAACTCTGTGAGGTAGCTACCATCAGCAGCCCATTACACAGAGGAAAAAACTGGGGTGCAAAGAAATTAAGTAATTTACCCAGGATCACACAGCTAGTAGCTGGTAGAGCAGGGATTCAGCTCAGGCCATCTGTTTCATGTGCCTGGGCTCTTATCAATTTGCTGCCTGACCCAAAGTTCAGAGTGGGACATGGTAGTGGAATGAAGATAAAGGCTACTGCATTTGATTAAAAAAATAACATAACAGTTACTTTTCTTCCTCCACCTCAACCATTGCTCGACAAGTGGTTCACTTCTCAGCCCTTTTAATCAAAGAATACGATAGAACAAGAACTTGAGGTATCACATTACCATTTCTAATTCAGGCACAGAATTGGAAACCGACCATGATCAGAAATAGTGAACTGTAGCATCAAGAGGGGGCAGAGACAGTTGGGAAGGGACAGTGGCCCCTGGAATCAGCTTTCTATGGACTGTGATAGTTTGGCTGTGGCAATTTCACCCGCAGCCAAACATTTTGGGGGTCCAGCAGCAGACACCAGAGGGCAGCGGGTGTGCAAGCTTCCACATCAAGGAGTGGGTGGGGCGGATTCATAAGAGGCCAGCAAGAGAGGGGAGTGCCGCCCCATCTTACAGAAGGGAAAGGCTGGATCAGCTTTGCCAGGCTGACAGATCCGACTCCTTCTCCAGTCCCAGCATTTGACACAGGCAGAAGCTGAAATGCCTGAGACCTTAAGCCTAGATAGAGGGAGACCAGACGGAGTCCTGGGGGCCTTAGGCCTCACTCTAGGGATTTTTCTAATATGAAAGGATTTTTTTAAAAAAAAGTTTTTCTTTGAAGAAAGAGACTGGGAGGATGTGCATGCTAGTACTGACCTTCAGGAGGCACTGTTTTTCAGTTTTGCCTTTAGTAACACGACAAACCAATTACCAGGAGTGAGTAATTGGTGACTATTCCAACAGCTTAGGCAAACCTGATTTCTTGAAGCACCAAGCAAGCCTTCAGTAGTCTTCTACAGCACGGTGGAAATCCCCATGCCTGAGTAAATGAGTAATTAGTCAATTACTAATGCCTGATAATTAGTCAATTCATAGAAAAGTTAGTAAAAGGAGAAACACCTGCAAAAATACACATTTGTACTTAAACAGAAGCACGTGTTCGCATGACCATCTTTGGATGCAGAATCAGAAACTTTTCCTGAGTTGGGCTCTTCAAACTGAAATTCCCCGTTTTCTTTCTGGCATCACCACAGCCATTATGCAGTTTTGATTTTCACTTTTTTATTTCTTTAAAGCGAAGTGAGACCCTAAAGTCTCGTGGATCTCCATCTGAGCACAGAATCCTTCCTCTTCATAATTTTTTTCCATCTTTTACTGTTTCATTGGTTGCACTTATTTAATGGCAGGGATTTTCTCTTGCAAGTCATCTTACCCAAGTCTTTCTTAAGTTCCTTTTCCTAAAAGTAGCTCCCTTTCCTTTCACACTCATATTTTATTACCTATGTGACTGAGGTTGGGTTCAATGCACATTTTAACAAGCAGAACTGCTGCAGACAGGCTAGGTTGACCCGTGATGAGCAGAGAGTGCACAGAGAGGAAGCAGAAGGTGGGGGATCAACAGCGAACACTTCGCATGATAGCTCTTGGTGTGTTTACGGGAGGCTTGGTCAATTCATTGGGTTGGGTAGTGAAAACTGACTAAGTGGTGGTAATGGGAATATTACTGATGACATTTGTTAAAGCATGGTAAGGCTGACTCTATTTGGGACCATCACTGTAGGTGTAGGGACTGCTGCAATACATTTTACAGCAAGGAAGAGAGATCGGACTCAACTCAAGTGGGAATTTATAGCCAAAGGCCAAGGCAAGAGGGTTAGTACATGGAAAATTACCAAAATTACATCAAGGGTAAAGAGGATTCTGGCTAAACCAGACTAATGGGATTCTTACTGAAGGCAGGCCAGTTGATCAGACATCACCTAGGAGATAGTGGAGAATGAGGAACCTGATCAGATATCAAGGATGATCAGATATCCAGGGTGGGAGGCTCTCGCTTACTGACTTAGCAGGGTCCTTGTTAAAATTGAACAGGGAAGTCCATTAGTCAGGGTCTAGTTGAGAAGAGAGGTCAGAAGACCAGAGTTTGGTCAAGGAGAGAATCTATGTCAGTGGGCTTCACCAAAGGCATACCCCAGGATTGGGGGGTTGGGGGATGGGCACGGATATCTTTGGAAAATAAAAGCACCTGCTTCTTATAAAAGGAGTAATACCTAAAAAATATTGAACTTAATTTGTGCAATAAAGCTTATTGTAGCCCTGTGCATACAACAGACAACATTATTCCTTTCAACTATTTCCAGAAATAAAAAACTTTGTTTTAACCTAAGAAGATCCCCTTATGAAAGGTGAGTGTGATTGTCACCTCATGGAGATAATTTATCATCAAATTCAGAATACTACCACAGAGATTTGTCATTGAAAATCAACGTATAGGGTGGGCGTGGTGGCTCATGCCTATAGTCCTAGCACTTTGGGAGGCTGAGGCAGGAGGATCATTTGAGCCCAGGAGTTTCACAGGCTGCAATGAGCTGTGATGACATTGTCACAGGCTGCAATGAGCTGTGATGACACCACTGAACTCCAGCCTGGGTGACTGAGTGAGACCCAGTTTCTGAGAAAAGAAAAAAGGAAATTCAATCTAAAGGATGCCATGAATCTGCCACAGCTGACTGAAGTGCTCAAAACAAATTTTGAAAACCAACTGGCTAGAAGTTGCTATGAAAAAACCCCTATATACCATTTCCTAAAATGTTTTGTTTAAACATAATTTTAAAGGGTATTTGGGGGAAAAGATATGCCCCCTTAGGGATTGTCAAAAAGAATCAAAAGCAGCTTAGCAAAGAGAAGAAATGGAAATGTGATATTTATCAGGGGGGATGAGAGGATATTAAAGATAATGGAATCAGCCCTCATGTTACAAAATATCTTAATGACAAGTCACGCTTGAGGCCTTTTAAAGAAAGTGTCTGTATAAAATTTAAGGGGTACAAGTACAGTTTTGTGTGACATGGATTTATTGCATCTTGGTAAAGTCTGGGCTTTTAGAGTAACCATGACCCAAATAATCTAATGTGTATTATACCCATTATTGAGGCCTTTTTGTTGCTCTGTGAGAATCTGACTGAGAGGCTGGACTGGCCAAGAATGGCTTCCCCAGAGCTGTGGCAGGAAGAGTAGGTTGAGTTTATTTCTCAGCTTAGGTTCAACTTCCTGAAAGCCCAGCCGAGTTAACATCTTCATTAAGTTCATGACAAGGTGGGAGAATCACATCCTGACTGCTCCAAACATAGGCCTCCAGGAATTGAAGTGGAGGGGAGGACTGCCTCTCGTCCCGAGGGTGGCAGGTCCCCAGGGAGGCGAGCAGCTTCTAAGTCTACAGTTCCTCCTGCTTTATAGGGAAAATATTCCATAGCCCCCATTTCCTCCCCTCAAACCCATAAGAGACACATATGAACTTCAAGTAAAAAACACACTGGAGAGGCTTTATTAGGGGAAAGCACCTTCAGACTATAAAGCGCACACAGGACCCCTAGGGGATCTGGTTAAAAATGAAGATTTGGGGCCAGGTGCAGTGGCTCATGCCTGTAATCCTAGCAGTCTGGGAGGCTGAGGCAGAAGGATCCCTTGAGCGTGGGAGTTTGAGGTTGCAGTGACCTCTGATGATGCCATTTGACAGAGCAAGATTCTCTGTCTGAAAAAAAAAATGCCAGTTTTGAGTCAGTGGGTCTGGGGTGAGGCCTGGAAACCTGCATTCTAACACTCTTTCCTCCCTGGAAAGAACAAGGCTGCTGCCCAAGGGGTCAGACCTACTTTGAGGATCTAACGACCTGATTTCAAGTTTTGCCTTCTCGCAACCTCAGTTTTCCCACTTGTAAAATGAAAGGCTTTGGAGGAAGACATCGTTCAGTTCCTGCAACTCACTAAGGAGGTGCAGAGAGCTGAGAAGGCTGGTGTTTGTCCAGAGCACATCTCTGCCCTGAGCTCTCTAGGACCCCCCATTACCAACTCTGTAAAGACAAGTGGAAAGGTGAACGCAAGCAAGGCAGGAAATACAGTTCATATTCTGACAATCCCGGAGCAATTGCCTTTGCCAACATTCCAAGGTTTGGCTTTAATTAGATACACAATCCACCAGTGAACACTCTTAATTGTGCTTGTCTCGCGTAAGCTGTTGGGTAGGCTTTGTGCTTTCCACATTGTGCCCAACGGAACAGCCCAATTTCCAATATGAGACAAGCATGGTCACAAAAGAGTATTATTATCTTTAGAATCTTCCTTTTTTTCCTCTTTATGTTTAATGTTTTTATTAAATCATAACTGTGTACATTGATGCATTTATGGGGTTCAGTGTACTGCTTTGATACACAATGGGAAATGCTTACATTGAACTAAGTAACACATCCATCACAATTATACTCTTTTACTTAATAGTTTTGAAAGGAAGGAGGGTTCGGGGGGGGGGGGACCGCACCTAATGTACATGATGCAATGGTACCTTTAGAATCTTAAGCCTATTTTTAACCCAGGGAGAAGTGAAGACACAGCTTAACATTATATTTTTTATGCTAACCTTATCAGTTGTGGCGGAATTTAACACCACCTTAAAATCTTTCTCATCCTTTAGATCCTCCTCAGATATTTTCTTCTTAGTGACATCTTGTCAGAGGCCACCTCAGAATCAGGAGCCAGCCTGCCTCTCTGCCCCCTTTACCTTGCCCGTGCAGTGCACACCTCACAGCGGGACCCAGGCTCATTGATCCATGTGTCTGCCTGTGTCCCTCACTGGATCATCAGTTTCTTGAGCCATCCTGCCAGAGGGGAAAGAACACGGTAGCTTGGGGCCAGGGTGCCTGGTCACACAACCCTAGTGGGCCATGGAAGTCTCTCAGCCTTAGGTTGTTTTTCTTTTTTTTTTTTTTTGAGACAGAATTTGTCACCCTCAGTAGAGTACCTTGGCGACATAGCTCACAGCAACCTCAAACTCTTGGGCTGAAGGGGTTTTCTTGCTTCAACCTCCCAAGTAGCTGGGACTACAGGCACCCACCACAATGCCTGGCTATTTGTTCTTGTTGTTATTGTTGTTTAGTAGGCCCCGAACCCACCAGCCCTGGTGCATGTGGCCGAGACCATACCCACTGAGCTATGGGTGCCAAGCCTCAGGCTTAGTTTTGATAAACTATTCTCCCCAGGTTCTAAACTCCATCATCTCAGGAGTCTAAAAACCCAAGTGCCCTCAGCACCAGGGTGGTAGAGGAATGTGGGAGGTAATGGGCATTATGGTCTAGGGACCTTGGGACCTTGGTTAACCTACCTCACTCCAGGCACTCAGATTCACTTTCTTTAAACAGAACTGGGGGAAACCAAGCAGAAATGCTAATGCCCAGCTACAGACCCTACTTTCCAACTCCTGCTTCCTGGTTTGCCCATAATAGGGGTTCCCCAGTAAGCTTAGCAGAAAGAACAAGGGTGATATATTCAAAATAATTGTTAACAAGCCAGGGCAGCCTTGGCATGCACCTGTGGTCCCAGCTACTCAGGAAGCTGATGCCAAAGAATTCTTTGAGCCCAGGAGTTAGAGTCCAGTCTGAGCAACATATCAAAACTCTATCTCAAAAAGGAGAAAAAGAAAGAATGGATGTAGCCTAGGAGTCAGAACAACTCTTTGTAACACTAGTCATTGTCTTATAGCAGTAGGTTTTAATGCTTTAGTTGTTAGATCAAGGAAAGTTTAGGGGGACCCAATGAAGGGGCCAGAACAGTGGGGCCTCATGCATTCCATGTGTCAGCCTAGTTCATAACCCTCATTAGCCACTTGATACCTGTTAGATCAAGTTGAATAATCTGAGTCTCAGTTTCCTCATCTGCAAATGGGTTAATAATACCCACTTTGTAAGATTGTGATGAGGATTAAATGAACCAACATATGGAATGTTCATCTACGAATGCCAGGTGCAAACATATGTCCCTACAGTGAGTGGTTGTCAAGTAGACTCAGACAGCTTGCCTCTGGAGTGGCCTTGCTCTCTGCAGCTGAGTAGTCACGGTGGGTCAGTGTTGTTGTCATGGCCGCTCCCTTTCAGGGGTATAGTGTGTCTATAGGAAATGGGGGTGGGGGGGGGGCTTTGTTCCTGGGGCTGGAGCTACAAGAATGACTCACAGGTCTTTAGATCATAACAGCCACAGGCTACTCCTAATCTAGGGAAACTCACTTTCTGATTTGTAGACATTTTTAAAGACACAGATATTACTAAGAAGAAACTTAGCTACTGGTTATTTTCTGAGAGGGATGAGTGCAGACTTGAACCTATTGTGCTGTTAAGTGGAGTTCTGCTGGAGAGACATTTTCCTGGGTGATCTGTCTGCTTTTGGAATTCCTTGTGTTGTGCTGATAAATTCTTGAAATAGTCTTCTAGATATGCACTGGGTCTCAGGATATGAGTAATCTCTATTGAGAAAGATGATCTGTGTATAGTCAGCCCTGTAGTTTAGAGAAAAATGTGCCATCCGCACACAGGCAAAGGTTGACCATCACTCTCTTTGCCATACCCCAGTCTAAATAAAGGCTGGGGGGCTGTTTGTAATTGCTTCTGATGTTCACCATTCATTCAGCTCTCTGCAAAGCTGCATCCACATGTTATTGATGTGACGGTCACGGGACCTTGCCAAGGGTTTTCCATTTTTGCTCCATTAACTGTCTGTTAAGCAACCTAATGTGAGGGTGAATGTTTAAAAAGGACATTTCCCAAACTAATCTAAAACAATTAATAAGCTGATGATTTTTTACCTTCTAACCTCAAGGCTACAGAGTTTCTTGCATGTGCCTTTGAAAATGATGTTTGGATGAAGCAGCAGGAAAACCAGACATGGATGAGCATTTGCGTTAGTGCCATATCCAGATATAATAAATTTTCATGCATTAAGGACGCCATTTCCTCTGGACTTATGACATCCTTTTAGCAGCCCTCCTAAACTGACACTGGCCACACCTAATATTATTTCATCCTGAGAAAGATTCCGGACAAAGTTTGTAAGGGCCTGTTTTTTTAAAAAGAAATAAATGAATTAGAAAATTCAATTGTAGCCTCACAGTGACGCCAAGAGAGACGTCTATCTAACGCCTGATTTTCTGTTTGTTTCCCTTAGGGATCAAAGCTCAATATTTCCCATCCTTCTAAGATGGGAAAGAAGAAGCTTCTTCTTAAGAAGCTCTTTCCCTTCTTTTTAAGCCAAGAAAGAGTCTTCTCTTATGAGCAGAATTAGAGACTATTTTTAAATTAACTCTTATAATCTCTAAACCCAGTTTCTCTAACTTCCTAGGAAGGGCTAGGACTTTTGAGGAGGACTAGGAAGAAAAAACACACGGAATCCTCTAGAAGGGTCTCAAAGGTCTGATCCTGGCCCAGGTCATCTGCAGATTTGAAGCAGGCTTCCGCTTCGCCCTGGGAGCCCTTGACTGGGTCTGTCATGCTGACCTTGTCACGGTGTGAGGCTGGGCCTTCTGACCAAGGGTGACTTGACTGTGAGCCCCACTCCAGGACTGGGACAAGGTTGTCTTCTTATGCATAAGATGACAGATGAAATGGTAATGTCCCATCAGTCCTTGCAGTCAGTCCTGGCAGCCTAAGGTAGCCCACAGAGTTTACTTTCCACCATGACAGCTGATTACTTTGTCCTGAGGGATCCTTTTTAAAGGAAATTTTCCCCATGCAAAATGTTGGAATGTGTTTTGTTCCCTGTTCATTTGCTGTTGCTCGTGTGATTTCCTGCCGGCCTCTGATGTGTTCTCTTTGTTCTCTGTGTGTTGCAGGCAGCATAGTGTACCTCGGGATGATGGTGGGGGCGTTCTTCTGGGGAGGCCTGGCAGACAAAGTGGGAAGGAAACAGTCTCTTCTGATCTGCATGTCTGTCAACGGATTCTTTGCCTTCCTTTCTTCATTTGTCCAAGGTTATGGCTTCTTTCTCTTCTGTCGCTTACTTTCTGGATTCGGGTAAGGTTTTCTCCTTCATATTTTATAGTAATGTGTTTCTTTTTCATAACCGAACATGTTCTCCATCTAGAGAACCTCCTTGCCAGAAAATTATCCCTCCACACATTTCCTCCCCGAGCTTTGGGGCAGCCTTAGAAACCACAGTGCTGGTTTCTTAAAAATGTGATTATCAACCTTTGATTTCAGGAGAGAAGGAAACACACACCTGTACTCTCATGGCCAATTGTTCTAGCGTTTTAGTTCCAGTAAATGGATATTGTTTTAAACGAAATGCTGTTTCTACGGCAGGACTTGTTCACCTGTTATGAACTAATTAAAGGTTTGGAATCTTTGAGCATGCTCTTAAATCCAGGATTAGAGTGTCTCAAATAATTGTGATACCACAGGCCACAGCACTGTGCCTTTGGGAAGCTGGCACAGGACTGAGAACCAATAAATCCAGGTGTGTCTGCCCTGCCCTTGACTGAGTGCAGCAAGGTCTCTAGCCCGATTGTTCTTTTGTAGTGTGAGGGTCATACTTTGGAGTGTGAGGGTCATATGAGACAATGCATAAAAGTACAAGCAAGAGGAGAAAGTCTGGAACAATGATTGAAACCCTTTCTCATCACTTGGCACTTCCCACCCCCTCTGGGCTCTCCCTCCCATTCATTCAGCTGAGCTCCCCTGTCCTCTTGCCTCAGAGTGACAGCAGCGGAAGGAGGAGTGGGGAAATTCTTTCTGACTTTTGAATTTCAACTCTAGCCCCTGAAGGAAACAGAAAGGACTAATCATGGGCAAAAGATTTGAGAGAAAACATGGCAAGTAAAATAAGGTTCTGAAACATTGGGTATATTTCTGTTGCAGGCCTCTGATGCTCAGACCCTCCACCGCTCCATGCATTTCCCAGGACCAGAGTGCTTGCTGTCCTTGCTACTTTGAACGTTCTCCCAGAGTCCTCCCACCTTGTGAGCCCAAGGGGTGTTTCTTGAGACCACCCCAGACAATAGCTGTCACCATAGTTGCCTGTTCTGTCTCCTTGGTAGCACTTCTCATCCAGTGCCTGAAGATATTTACTTGTTTATGGGCTGCTTTCTCTCCTCCACCAGCACATAAATTCCAAAGGGTTGGGACTTCCTTGCTCTAAACCATTTCATTGCCTACGGCAAGGTGGGTATGGGTACTATAAAGGACCACAGAGTCCAAGCAGCAATCAGAACACTCTGACTTGGCCTGGTGCAGGGCTGCACACCTGTGTAATAGGTTGAGGATGGAAGATCATTTGAGCTCAGGAATTCAAGGCTGTAATTTGAGATGACTAGGCATGGGAACACCCATGGCACTCCACCCTGGGCAACATAATGAGATCTCATCTCTAAAAAAATAAAAATAACCCTGTCTCCTCAGGAGGCTGAGCTGAGAGGATGCTTTGAGCCCAGGAGTTCTAGTCTACAGTGAGCTAGTGTAGGGTGACCAGATGTCCCGCTATTGGCGAGACAGTCCCACTTTTTAGCAATTTGTCCCACGTCCCGCGGCTAAAAAGTCCTGATTTTTGTAAAGAATACAAGAGCAGGCAGGAGAACAGGAAGGGAATATATAGTTTTTGGCTGCCATGTGGCTATTTCGCCAGAATATGAGTTTTATATTATTTCTGTTAATTTTATAATGTTAAACTATAATAATAACAAATAATTGTTGAGAAGCGATTATTGAGAACTGCTTATCAAAGTTTGCATTGTTGTCAGGCCCTACTCTGCCCCCGCCCGGCCCCCGTCCCACTCCCCCCCCCATGTTGTCCCGCTTTACAAATGTTTAAATCTGGTCACCCTAAGCTAGTGAGATGTGATCACACCATTGCACTCCAGACTAAGCAACAAAGCAAGATCCCATCCTTAAAAAGAAAAATAAATAAAATATTGACACTAGGGCATGATCCTAGCAATCTAGGAGGACAAGGCAGGAGGATTGCTTGAGGTCAGGAGTTTGAGACCAGCCTAAACAAGAATGAGAACCTGTCTCTACAAAAATAGAAAAAAATAGCTGAGTATGGTGGCATGGCTATACTCCCAGCTACTCTGGAGGCAGAGGCAGGAGGATCACTCTTGAGCCCAGGACTTTGAGGTTGCAGTGAGCTGTAATCACACCATTGCACTCTGCCTGGGGCAATAGAGTGAAAGGAAAAGAACTTGGAAAAATAAATTAAGGAAAAGAAATCGGAAAAATAAATTAAAATTTAAAAAAATAATAGACTGACATTTAGGTATCTATGGCACTGTCTTATTAATCATGAAGTGAGATAAATGGAAATCTACTAAATTCTTACATGATCTATACAAGCAAAAAAGCTTTATGTTAAGTGAACAAAAATCTAACTGGAGTCATAAAAACAGTAAATCATGGCCCCTCAATCAGTTTCCAGACTAGAGCCAGTTTAGAGACCTAGACCAATTGAATGAGGCTGGGTCCCCTTGAGGAAAGACTCCTATGAATTACCAAAAATTTATACTGTTGCTTTCTCTTCTGGCCCTTCCAAGAATGACCTGTGGCCTTTATCAGAAAGAGTTGGCACTGGAGGAGAGAGGAAATAATCAGACTTCTCAGAATTTATGGCCGCTGGTTCTGAACTAATTTCTGGAGACTCAAAATATCACTGTGGTCCATAGGTCAGCATTAGGGCTTATTCAAGTAGTCAGTGGAGTTCTAGCTCAGGTCTGCCTCACAGTGGGCCCGTGAGTCACTGGATCCATCCCATGCTTACGTCCCCAGTGTTGGAACATAAGACCGGAATAGACCTGGTCAGTACCTGGCAGGATTCCCTCTTTGGTACAGCACCTATCCACCAGTTCCATTTACTGGGAATTTCATAACAAAGCAAAGTTCTAGGTTAGGAAGTCCAAACCCTTCTTTGTACACATGGAAGTTCAGTGGTGGAGTCAGGGATGACTCAGGGAGGACTCAAGTTGGAATTAAGTCCCTTTGAACTTGCAACTCTAGAAATAAGTAAACTGTGCATTCTGAATCCAAGGTTTAGATGTCTTCATGTCAGTTTTATTGCAGATGCCAGAGGTTTCCAGTTATGCTACCTTATTTCATTGCTGAAGCATCATTAGCAATATTGTTTCTGCTTATAAGGAGACTCAGTTCTAGACTGAGATTCACCTGGCTTAATAATGTCATTGTCTCCATGTGTGCTTTCCTTCTAATTCACCAGACCAAGTCATGAGTATATCTCTTTAGAAACACAAATATATCTAGCTGTCACACTGTGTGTGACTTTCAATATTTATTCAGTACAAAGAATGATTTCCCTGCCCAAGGACAACAGTGTTTTGTGGGAATGAAGAATAGGACATTACCAATTATTCATCTGTCTCTCACTTTCCTAAATGAATCTCACACCAAGGAGCAGACAGTTTCCTTCCCCCGTTTGTTACAGAAAATTAGAAAGATGGGAAATGGAGTTGGCATCATTGATTCATTTTCATTTGCCCTAGAATTAAATTATTTGTCTCCAGTCACTGTTAATTATGGGAATTATAATTCTTTGGACGTCAGGCAATATCAGAGCCAGGAACTTCTCCCTGGGGGCCAGGCACCACTAAGCATGAAGGTCAGAAGAAAAATGTAACGCCAAAGAAATTAAAATAAATTTCAATGTGTCTGTATATTGTAAGTGAAAGAATAGTCATTTCTCCTTCTGTGGATGAAGCCTAACAGACACATACTTCATAGCTAATTGCAATATTTATTCACTAACTATATTATGTTACAGTGAGAAGGCATTTGGCTTTGTAGAAGGGATCACCATCTACTGGAATCTTCCCAAGTACTTTACGTATAGCATCTCATTTATTTCCATAACTGTTTTTAGTAATTAGGCATAGAAAAATAGCATGCTTTTTTTTAATTTGAAAATGGAAACACAGAGAGATTAAGTTACTTCCACATGTTTAACAGACTCCTATGTCTTCTGAGTTTTAGTCTGATTCTGAACTATGAAGTTTTCCCTTCAAAGTAGTTCTTCTCTTCAGATATCATTTACTTCCTAAGCCAGGCATGATAGTTCATTTCTATAATCCTAGCACTCTGGAAGACCGAGGTACATGGATCACTTGAGCTGAGGAGGTCAAGACCAGCCTGAGCAAGAGAGACTTGTTTCCACTAAAAACAGAAAAATTACCTGGGTGTGACGGTGGGCACCTATAGTCCCAGCTACTTAGAAGACTGAGGCAAAAGGATCACTTGCACCCATGAGTTTGAGGTTGCAGTGAACTATGATGCCATGGCACTCTACCCAGGGTGATACAGTGAGACTGTCTCAAAAAAGAAAAGGAAAAAAAAGCTACATTTTACTTCCTTATCACATTGGAAAAACGCAGATTCATTTACAGTTTTTCAAGATTTTTTAACTGAATTTTGTCAAACACCTTCATAGTGTTTGCCCTGTGGGAGATGCTATATTCAGCACTTTATAAGTGTTGACTTATTTTAACTTCATAGTGACCCTTTGACAGGGGTGGGGGACCTTGTGGTGTTGAAGGACGCATTAATTTACCTGTAATCCAAAGGGCTGCATTCAAGAAAATTCAATTAGATATACTTTAAAATGTACATTATTTTGTAAAAGTCTAACTACTATGTATTTAAGAATTTCAAAAACTGAAAACTATTAGTTAATTTTAATGTTAGCTACCCTTTGAATGACTTTGTGGTATCTGCTTTTTCTTGGAAAGCATGTGGATGTTTGATTGCAGCATGGAGGTTCACAGTTTCAGCTGATCCTCTAGATGGGAGTCAGTCATTTGTGACTTTAATGGCATCTTGATTTGGATTAGGTCAGAGAATGTAGAGTCCCAGCAATAAGTGGTTGGAAAGTGGGGCCAGGCGCCTGGGCTCACGCCTGCAATCCCAGCACTCTGGGAGGCTGAGGCAGGTAGATTGCTTAAGCTCCAAAGATTGAGACCAGCCTCAGCAAGTGTGAGACCCTGTTTCTACTAAAAATAAAAGAAATTAGCTGGGCACAGTGGTGCACACCTGTAGTGTCAGCTACTAGGGAAGCTGAGGCAGGAGGATTGCTTGAGCCCAGGAGTTTGAGTTGCAACAGAACAAGACTCTGTTTCCAAAAACCAAAGAAAAGAAAAGTGGTCAAAAAACCAGAAAGCATTTATTTTGGGAGCATGTTGCCAAGGTATGGGTGGGTATTCAACTGCATTTTTCTATATTTCAATTGGATATTTCTTAGCATCAAACAATGACTTTAAAATGGCACCTACTGAGAATTCAATTCCAGTTGTAGTTCTTTTGGTGCTTTGGTGATATCAACTAGGTGAGGCTGAAAGTGAACCTTTTCACTGTATTCTCCAAATAATAAGTTTATAGCAGCTGTGTAGTCTTCATATAATTCCCATATATCATCCTTCCCATATATCTTTCATCAAAAGATAGCTTTTTTCAAAATGCTTAGATTTTTTTTGAGACATATCATATATAGATTTAGTTTTACCTTGCAAAGAAATAGCATTCAAGTCTTTTTTTTTTTTTTTGAGACAAAGTCTCAAGCTGTTGCTCTGGGTAGAGTGCTGTGGCATCACAGCTCACAGCAACCTCAAACTCCTGGGCTTAAGCGATTCTCTTGCCTCAGCCTCCCAAGTAGCTGTGACTACAGGTGCCTGCCACAATCCCCAGCTAGTTTTTGGTTACAGTTGCCATTGTTGTTTGGCAGGCCCGGGCTGGATTAGAACCCACCAGCTCCCGCATACCTGGCTGGCACCCCAGGCGCTTGAGCTACAGGTGCCGAGCCAGCATTTAAGTCATTTTAATTTGACATGATATCACACAGAAATGCTGCATTCCTATAGAAATCTTCTTTCAGTAATTCACATTGCTAATTCTGTTCTTCATAAGATTTAGCTATCTGTTCTCACAGAAATAAAATTTTGAAGATATTTATTCCCCATGTTCTTTCACAAGAGTGCCCAAAGCAAATAACTCTTTGTAGCAAAGAAAATATTCAGTTATGACCCAAATGAAGTATAAAACCTGGACCAAGTCAATAGTATAAGTCGATTCATCCAAAGTGATTGAATAATATATATTTTCCTTTTAAAGTAGTGCATGAAGTTGTTCTGTTAAGTTGAAGTCTAATTCATGCTGCTGATCAGTTACAGCTCTCCTTGAGAGAGGCAGTTGTTTGTACTTTAAGATGATATCAGGGTCTAACCACTCAACAACTTCCACGATGCACTCTTTCACAGTTTCTGTATCACAGAATGGCTCTCCCACCACCAAATATATAAGCTACTTTATATATTACTTCAGTGGCATTATTTTTAGGTCTTATTGCTGCTTGAAAGAATTGTCTTTGATTTTGCTTTTCATCTTTTAATTTCTGCAATGCAACCTTTCATACCTCTCCCTCTAATTTAAAATATTGGTGATCCTTATCAGTGTTACAATGCTGGTGAGCATTGCATTTCTTTAATGTTGATATTGCAGTATCACAAAGCAAGCAAATCATCTTATCATTAGCAGAAACAAGGTAATATTGGAATTCCCAGTCCTCATTAAGAAAATCTGTTTTCTCCCTTCTGCATTCTTGGTCTTCTTTGATTTGATTCTGTTAAGTAGGCAGAATTAAAACATACTGTGCAGTTGTGCAACTATTCAGAAATTCCACTTCAAACAGAAACATGGTATATCCATAAACTCTCTCCAACCAGCCACATGCGGTAGTAGCACCAGTCAGGCAGGGGAAGTTAGAACTAAATCATGAACATCAATGTTGCCCTAATGGCTTACTAATTTCTGTAACTCTGGGAGGATGATTTCATTGAAACTTATTTTATTCTTTAGTATTCTAAATATATCCAATTTAAAGAATAAAATGAAAGTATAAAAGAACAATAATGTGTTCTAATGATAAAAGGATTTGTTCTATAAAATTTGGATTCAGACAAAAGGCTGCACTTAAGGACCTAGAAGGCCACATGTGGCCTTAAGGCTGCAGGTCCCCCACCCTGCCCTATGAAAAAGATGCTATTCATTATACATATGTATTTAGCTATATGTTATAGCTGAGGAAGTTGAGTTCTTACGGCACAATGCCCCATGCATGACAAGTGCTCATGAACATATGAACAGATCAATTCAGGAAGATTTCTGACCCCAGAGAATCAGAACGGGAAGACTTCTCCCCATATGTAAAATGAGGCAACAATTAGACAAGATTATCTTTAATCCACAAATAATCTCAAACCCAAATTGTAAACTGTGGGTCATTTTGGTTTTAGATCTGTGTTGTCCAACATGGTAACCACTGCCCACATGTAGTTACCAAGCACTTGAAATATGACTAGTGCAAATTGAGACATGCTGTGAGTGTAAATAACCCAGCTCTGGGTCTCAAAGATTCAGCACATATAAAAGAATGCAATATAGCTCAGTAATTTTAATAGCTCAGTAATATTATACATTAAAATGGCAGTATTTTGCATATTACATTTGGATATTTGGATATAATATATTGTATTATATGAATATTAATTAACTTCACCAGATTTGCGTGTTTTTATAATCACTTTTTACAGATCCTCATAATGATCATTGCCATATTTATTCATGGCACTTTTTAGGTGCTGTGGTAATGCATTCTTCCAGCTCTCTCAATGACTAGATAACAATTTTTCAAGACAGCATTAGAATCCTGGTTTACAACTACACTATTTCCCACAGTGGCACCAGATCTGCTGCTGTCATTTGTAGACTTCCACAGCTTTGGGGACTTAAGGTACCAGATTACAAAGAAGGGCTGAGGAAGTTGTTACTGTTTTCTTAGGAATACACTGTTTTTGCCCAAATTATATATTTGCAGAACAATATTTTTGTTTGTTTTTCAGAACAATATTTTTTAAATAACCAAGTGTCCTACCAATTATTCTTTTATTTTAATTTTTTATTTTTTATTGTTCGGGATTCATTGAGGATACAAAGAATTAGGTTACACTGATTGCACTTTTTAGATAAAGTCCTTCTTATAATTGTGTCCCACCTGCAAAAGATGTGCAATACACTATGACCCCCAACTCCTCCCCTCTCCCCAATCACTTGTTTCCCTACCCCCTACTTATATTAGCTCATCTACTGCCTTCATATTAGAATTGAGTACATTGGATTCTTGCTTCTCCATTCTTGTGATGCTTTACTACGAAGAATGTGTTCTACCTCCATCCAGGTGAATACAAAAAATGTAAAGTCTTCATCTTTTTTTTTTTTTTTAGGGACAGAGTCTTGCTTTGTCGCCCTCAGTAGAGTGCTATGGCATCACAGCTCACAGCAACCTCTAGCTCCTGGGCTTAGGCAATTTTCTTGCCTCAGCCTCCCAAGTAGCTGGGACTATAGGCACCCACCACAACACCCGACTACTTTTTGTTATTTTTGCAGTTTGGCTGGGGCCAGGTTTGAACCCACCACCCTCAATATATGGGGCTGGTACCCTACTCATTGAGCCACAGGCACCGCCCTAATGTCTCCTTTTTTTTTTTAGTGGCTGCATAGTAATTTCATGATATACATATACCACAGCTTGTTAATCCATTCCTGGGTTGGTGGGCATTTAGGCTGTTTCCACTTTTTGCTGATTGTAAATTGAGCTACGATAAACAGTCTAAAAAAATATCCTCATGATAAAAGAATTTTTTTTATCCTGGGTAGATGCCTAGTAATGGGATTTCAGGATCAATTGGAAGGTTTCATTTAAGTTCTTTGAGGATTCTCCATCCTTCCTTCCAAAAGGGTTGTATTAGTTTGCAGTTCCACTAGCACTTCTCTTCACATCTACACAAGCATCTGCAGTTTTGAGACTTTATTGCAGGCCATTCTCACTAGAGTTAGACAATGTCTCAGAGTAGTTTTGATTTGCATTTCTCTGATGATTAGGGATAATGGGTATTTTTTCATGTTTGTTAGCCATTCACCTGTCTTCTTTAGAGAAGGTTCTATTCATGTCTCCAGTGGCATATGAGATTATTGGGTCCTTTTTTATTAATTAATTTGAGTTCTCTATAGATCCTAGTTATCAAGCATTTGTTCAATTTATGATATGCAAATATCTTTTCCCATTCTGGCAGTTGCCTGTGTGCTTTGGTTGTTGTTTCCTTAGCTGTACAGAAGCTTTTCAGTTTAATTAAGTTCAATTTGTTTATTTTTGTTGTTGTTGCAATTGCCATGGAAGTCTTCTTTATAAAATCTTTCCCCGGACCAATATCTTCAAGTGTTTTCCCCACACTTTCTTCAAGGATTTCTATTGTTTCATGCCTCAGATTTAAATCTTTTATCAATCTTGAATCAATTTTTGTAAGTGGTGAGAGTTGCAGGTCCAGTTTTAGTCTTTTACGTGTGGTTATCCAGTTCTCCCCCCACCATTTATTGAATAGATGTATGTTCTTGTTTGGTTTAACAAAAATTGGGTAGCTATAAGATGTTAGATTCATCTCATGGTTTTCTATTCAGTTCCAAATGTCAGTGTCTCTATTTTTGTGCCAATACCACACTGTTTTGATAACTATAGCCTTGGAGTATAGCCAAAAGTCTGGTAGGGTGATATACCCAGCTTTGTTTTTATTATGAAGAATCATGTTGGCTATATGAGGTTTTTTCTGGTTCTATACAAATCAAAGAATTATTTTTTCCATATCTTGAAAGTATGATGATGGCATTTTAATGGAGATTTTATTGAATCTATAGATTGCTTTGGAAACTATTGACATTTTAACAATGATGATTCTTCCCAGCCCTGAGCATGGTATGTTCTTCCATTTGTTAATATCTTCCCCTATTTCTTTTCTTAGTGTTTTATAATTTTCTTTGTAGAGGTCCTTCACCTCTTTTGTTAGGTATATTCCTAGGTATTTTATTTTTGTTGAAGCTACTGTGAAGGGAATTGTGTCCTTGGTTAGCTTTTCATCTTGGCTATTATAGGCATGTACAAAGGCTACTGACTTGTGGACATTGATTTTATGTCCTGAGACATTACTATATTTTTTATTCCAAGAGTCTTGAGGTTGAGTCTTTGGGGTTCTCTAAGTATAAGATCATATTGTCAGCAAAGAGAGAGAGTTTGACCTCCTCTGCCCCCATTTGGATGTTCTTTATTTCCTTCTCTTGCCTGATGGTATTGGCTAGAACTTCCAGCACTATGTTGAATAGTAGTGGTGATAGAGGACAACTTTGTTGGGTTCCAGTTCTAAGTGGAAAAGCTTTCAGTTTTACTCTGTTCAGTAGGTGTTGGTTTATCATAGATGGCTTAATCAAATTAAGAAATATGCCACTATGCCTATATTCTTAAGTGTTCTAATTAGAAAAGGATGCTGAATTTTACTGAATGTGTTTTCTGCATCTATTGAGAGGATCATGTGGTCTTTGTTTTTGCTTCTGTTGATATAGTGAATTACATTTATGGACTTGTGTATTTTAAACCAGCCTTGCATCCCTGGGATGAAACCGACTTGATCATGATGAATGATTTTTTAATGTGTAGCTGTAATCTGTTGGCTAGGATTTTATTGAGAATTTTTGCATCTATATTCATTAGTGAAATTGGTCTAAAATTCACCTTTTTAGCTGGGTCTTTTCCTCATTTTGGTATCAGTGTCATGTTTACTTCATAGACTGTGTTGGGGAAGATTCCTTCCTTCACAATTTTTTGGAATAATTTCTGCAATATGGGTATAAGCTCTTCTTTGAAGGTTTGATAGAATACTTGTGTGAAGCCATCTGGACCAGGGCACTGGGGGTGAAAGGAATAATTTTTTATTGTTTCTTTGATGTCAGCGCTTAAAATTGGTCTGTTCAAGAGATCTATTTCTTGATTAAGTCTAAGGAGAGATTGTGATTCCAGGTATTGATCCTTTCCCTCCACATTATCAAATTTCTGGGCATAGAGTTTCTTATAGTACTCAGAGATGATCTCTTGTATCTCTGTAGCATCTGTTGTTATTTCCCTTTTGTCATTTCCGATTGAGGTTATTAGAGATTTTACTTTTCTGTTTCTAGTTAATCTGGCCAAATATTTATTGATTTTATCTATTTTTTCAAAAAGCTATTTTTCATTTCGTTCATTTTCTTTTCTTTCTTTCTTTTCTTTTTTTTGAGACAGAGCTTCAAGCTGTCACCCTGGGTAGAGTGCCATGGCATCACAGCTCACAGCAACCTTCAACTCCTGGGCTTAAGTGATTCTCTTGCCTCAGCCTCCCAAGTAGCTGGGACTACAGATGCCCATCATAACTCCCGGATGTTGTAGTTGTCATTGTTGTTCAGCAGGCTCAGGCTGGATTCAAACCCGCCAGCTCTGGTGTATGTGGCTGGTGCCTTAGCTGCTTGAGCTACAGGCACTAAGCTCATTCATTTTCTGAACGATTCTTTTCTTTTTAATTTCATTCATCTCTGATTTAATTTTGATTATTTCTTTTCTTCTGCTGGGTTTGGGATTAGATTGTTTTTCTTCTTCCTATTCCATAAGATTCTTCATGAATTTATTTATGTGCTCTCTCTGTTTTCCAAATGTAGTCATGTAATGTGATAAATTTCCTTCTAAAGACTTCTCTTCTTGTATCTTACAGGTTTGGCTAATTTGTGTCTTCATCATTGTTATGTTTGAGGAATTTAATGATTCCTCTTTTATCTCTTCCTCAACCCAATTATCATTCAGCATAAGATTGTTTAATTTCCAGGACTTTGTGTGGGGATGAACGTTTTTGCTGGAGTTGAGCTCCACCTTTATTGACTTGGGTCTGAGAAGAGACAAGGTATAATTTCTATTCCATTAATTTTGCTGAGGTTTTATTTGTATCCTAGGATGTGGTCAATTTTGGAGTACATACCACGGGCTGACGAGAGCAATGTACATTCTTTAGCTTTGAGAAGATGTGTTCTGTATATTTTTATTAATCCCATTTGTTCTAGGGTCATGTTTAAGCCCTTTGTATCTTTGTTTAGTTTCTGTTTAGAGGATCTGATCATTTCTGTCAGAGAGGTGTTAAAGTCCCCAACTATTATGGTGTTATGGGATAATACATTGTTCAGACCTATCAAGGTCTGTTTTATGAACCTAGGAGCACTTATGTTGGGTGCATAAATATTTAAAATTGAAATGTCTTCTTATTGTATTATTCCTTTGACCAGTATAAAGTGTCCATCTTTGTTTTTCTTAACATTAGTTGCTTTAAATATGCTTGTATCTGAAAATAAGATTGCAACCCCTCCTTTCTTCTGATTTCCATTTGCTTGAAATACTATTTTCCATCCCTTAACCATGAGTCTTCATTTGTCCTTCAAGGCTAGGTATGTCTCCTGAAGACAGAATATAGATGGCTTGTGTTTTTTTTTTTTTTTTTTTTATCAAATCTGACAACCTGTGCCTCTGCAATGGTAGTGAATTCAGTCAATTGACATTTATTGAGAGAATTTATAAATGTGGTCTAGTTCTATCTTATTTTGTGAAAGTTCATTGTGTAGTTTTATCCTTTCTGCTATTGTGGAAGCTAAGTTTTTACTTTTAGCTTCTGAGTGTTCACTTTGCTGGTGGTCCATTTTGATGGTCAGTGTTGAGAGTAGGTCTAAGTTTTGCCTGTAGAGCTGTTCTTATTGTGGCAAATTTCCTCATTGCTTTTATATCCAAAGATTTGATTTCTCCATGAGTCTTAAAGCTTAGTTTAGCAGGATACAGAATTCTGGGCTGCAAATTATTTTGCTTAAGAATGTTGAAGGTGGGCAGTGCCTGTGACTCAAAGGAGTAGAGCACTGGCTCCATATGCTGGAGGTGGTAGGTTCAAACCCAGCCCCGGCCAAAAACTGCAAAAAAGAAAAAAAAAGAATGTTGAAGGTGGATGACCATGCTCTTCTGGATTGGAAGGTTTTAGTTGAAGAATCTGCTGTCATCTTAATGGCTCTGCCTCTGCAGGTCAGTTAGCATTTACTCCTTCCTGCTTGCAGAATTTTTTCTTTCATCTTGACTTTGGACAGGTTCATTACAATGTGTCTTGGAGAGGCTTTGAGTTGAGAGGTTCCATATCCATCTGAAAGGAGTGTATCAGAGTCTTTCATGGGATGTTTTCATTTATAATAGTGTCCAGTAGGGCTTCCATTCCTTTGGGACAACCTTCTTCCCCTTCAGGAATCCCCATTATTCATATGTTTGAACTCTCATGGAGCCACATAGTTCTCTAAGTGCCTGTTCTGCTTTCTTTTCTTCTTTTCTGCCTCTTTAACTACCTGGATTAACTCGAAAACTTTATCCTCTAGCTCTGAGGTTCTTTCTTCTCCATGGTCTAACCTATTTTTAATGCTTTCTATGATATCTTTACATTCCCTGATTGTCTCCTTTATTTCCTTAAGCTCCACCATATCCTTTCTAGATTCTACATATCTTTCATCTAACTTTTGGTTCTGTCTTTCCATTTTCTCATCCATTCCTTTTATTGTCTTTATCATCCTTATTTTAAACTCCCTTTCTGTCAAGTCGATTAATTTTTTATAGATGGATTCATCTGCAGTAGCTGCCTCATGGTTTCATGGGAGAGTTCCTCTGTTTTGGTTTTTCATGTTGCCTGAATTTTTCTGTTGGTTCCTTCTCATGTGTTCTTTCTTCTTGTTCACCTCCTTGTCCTTCTTTTTTCTTGTCACTGCCTCCTTTGCTTTAAATCACCTTATCTCAGAGCTTAGGTCTTGAACTGGCCTCAGTCTGAGCAAAGCCAAACTCTTCCCCTTGGCCAAACAAACAGAAGTTCTTGTTCTTGATAAGAATATATTGCAATATGTTGCCAAGACATTAGGTGGTGCTATGGTTTTTCTAGGAGATGGAGAGCAAAATCAGGAACCTCTTTGGTCCTTATTCCAAACTTAGTTATTTTTGGTGATCACCTTATTGTTTCCTCAGCATTCAGACCCTGCTGGTTTGAGATGTTAAAGCTCACAAGAATCCCTCAGGGGCAGGTCTCACAGTGCCCCATGACTCTAGTTCCTATGGGTTGCAGGAGTCCCTCAGACTGTCCCAAGAGTACAGTTCTGATTCTGGCAGGCAGAATTAAGATGGCCATGTTTTAGGGTCCTGTTAAGACCTTCTCACAACCTTCCCACAATGGCAGCCCCCTGGCCCAGAGACCTTCTCAGTATAGCTGCCTCACCAGCTACCAAACCTATGGCAAATCCACTCCATCAGACATTCAGATCTGGTTGCTATATACTGCTCAAGTCCACCCATTCTTCCAAGCTTTCCACTCAGTGCACTGCTTCCTCCAACAACTGAAAACTCAGGAAAGGCTTCCTCCCATCCTAGACCTCGTGGGGGAGCCATCTGATCCCAGCCAGTCACAATCACTTGCCTAATTCACTACATTTCCACCAGGCCAGATCAAACACTATATCCAGCTCACCACCTCCTCACTGTGCTCCCCGAGCTATGACTCTGGGTAAGGTCCCAGCACCAGCTATGGCTGGATTGTCTCTTTTTCCCAAGTCATTCCAGGAGAACTCAGCTGAACAACCCTTCTGGTCTTCCATCTTGCTCCATCCTTCCCTACAAATTGTTCTAATAAATTACATAATATTGAAAAAATACCAGCCTCCAGTATTCTTTTATAAATTGTGGCATTGGAAATTGGAGGACTAAAGCTACCTAAAGCACCCATCCTTTACCACTGCCACTGGGCATAAGAGTTTCCTATTCCTTATTTGATGATGGATTCACTTACTGGTAAGTGCAATGTTTTCCTCTCCAAACATCCATCTAGATTACTAATAACTAACATGTTCTTCCTAATCAACACAGCAAACCTTATTTCTGTGCCAAGGCAGCCTATTCAGAGACTGTTAGGTCTGTGCTCTTTCATCTAAAGTTCTGAACAACCTCCCCAGGGTCTGTGAAATTCTATTTACTTTCATAAAGCAGAAGACACTGAAAAGTCCATTTTGTAGGCTACTGCTTTAATTCCTATTTCTGGGTCCCATTTAAAACATAATGAATTGGTTCTGAAGTGCTATGCAATCTGCCTGGCTGTTCAGTGTCTTCCTTTTGTTGATTCTGAGTATGGATTAAAAGAATATTTTTCATGCAAGTTATTTGTAATTGTGATTCCCAGAGACCATTCACTGTTCTTTTTATAAGCCCATAATACTTGACCTAACAAAAGCTTACAGAGTCAGCTCTTGGTGGACTCAGCCCTCTCTGCTTATTGTCTGTATTGAACACATGACTTTACAATGATTATTCAACTTTCTCCTTAATCATGTTCTTCCATAATGCCCCATTTCCCAATGGAAATGGGAAATGGAGGATTAAGGTAAAGGACTGCTTGACAATCACATGGTAAAGTTAAGTTAGAATAAAATTATTTGTTGTCATATGCTCATTGAAAAAGTAAAGCAGAACAGAATTACACAGTAGAATCCCTCCTCAGGACAAGAAGTTGTCAATTGACTCCTTTATCTATGATCTCCCTCCTTCATTGCAGAAACCTGAACCCCATTCCATCTCCATCTTTGAACAGCTCACATAAATCAGTCTGATGAGTGTATTAGTCTACCTGCTCTGCTATAAAGGCATGCCTGAGGCTGGGTAATTTATAAAGAAAAGAGGTTTATTTGGCTCACAATTCTGCAAACTGTACAAGGAGTGTGGAACCAGCATCTGTTTCTGGTGAGGGTTTCAGGAGAGCTTCCAATCCAGGTGGAAAGCATGTCCCAGGGGGGTGTGCACGAACAGGAGCGGGTGGAGGTCGTGTTAGGTTCCTTTAAGCAACCTACTCTCAGTGAACTCATGGAGAACTCACTCCTTAGCATGCCAGGGTACCAAGCCATTCATGAGAGACTCACCCCCTTGACCCAAACCCCTCCCACCAGTCCCAGTATTTAACAATGAAGATCAAATTTCAACATGTGATTCCAATGAGCCAAATATTCCAACCCCTTCAATGAGGTACAAGGACAAACATCATCCACAGCAGGGCTGCCATCTTTACTAGAGTCAGAGGCTTAGGGTGACTAGATTTTAACATTTGTAAAGCAGGACAACATGACCAGGGGGTGGGGCAGGGGCAGGGCAGGGGACTGGGCAGGGCAGGGCCTGACAACAATGCAAACTTTGATAAGCAGTTCTCGATAGTCACTTCTCAACAATTATTTGTTATTATTACAGTTTAACATTATAAAATTAACAAAAATAATATAAAACTCACATTCTGGCGAAATACCCACATGGCAGCC